>SJYC01009545.1:0-223391 GCA_006408675.1 Madoqua kirkii
GATTTGGGAGAATGGCACTGAAACATGTTTACTATCATATAAGAAATGAAGCGCCAGTCTATGTTCAATACAGGATACAGGATGCTTGGGGCTGGTGTACAGGATGATCCGGGGAGATGGTGTGGGGTGGAAGGTGGGAGGGGGCTTTGGCATTGGGAGATTGTGTACACCTGTGGCTGATTCATGTCAATGTATGGCAAAACCAATACAGTATTGTAAAATAGAATAAAGTATTAAATAAAAAAAAAAAAACAAAGGAAAAAAAATACTCTCAAAAAAAAAAAAGAAAGATAATCATTTAAAATGTAAGTAGACAATGTGTTATAAAAGTATAAGCTCTATAGGAAAAAAAATAAAGAAGGATAAAAGGGATTTGAGGAGGAGGGGCAGGAAAGTTTGCAATATTCAATACCATCAGGGTAGGCAGGTAGGTTTCACTGGACGGTAACATCTGAGCAAAGGTTTACATAAGAGAGAAAGTTCATCATGTGGGTACCTGGGGGAAAGGATACAGGAAGAAGAAAGAGTAAAAGTAAAAGCCTTGAGGCAGACTTGTGCTCAGTGTGGTCAAAGGCCAGTGTGGCTGGAGTGGACTTAGCCCAAGGGAGAACGTGAGGTGATGAGGTCCAAGAGGGAAGGAGGGGGCTCGTTACGGAGTTGGTCAGGTAACCGGAAGGACTTGTATCTTTTACTGTAAGGAAAAAGAAATCATTGCAAGTTTTGAGCAGAGGGGTGCCATAGAGTGACGTGAGTCTAAACAGGATCACTCTACTGAGAATAGAGAGAGGCGAGCACAGAATCAAGGGAAGAAGCGAGGAGGCCCCTGGAATGACTGAGGCAAAACAGCATGGTGACTCGGGTCAAGGTAGCAGTGTGGCTGTGTTCTGATGGCTGAGTCAATAAGGTTTCTGACGGACTGGCTGGTCCTTTCCTTTTCTTCCTGAGAATAGCAGTTAACTTCACTGAGAGGAACAAAGTCCCAGCCGAGACCCTGCTCCTTACCCTTGACGGCTGTGGAAGTCCAGGATTCGCTCTCCCCATGCTCAGCTCTCGCCTCTCCTGCCATCCTTCAGGTGGCAGGGGGAACTGGCGCTCCTGCTGCCCCATCACAGCATCACCTGCTCAGAGTGCATCCCCTGTAGGGCACAGACCTGCTCCAAGGCCCTCCACCATCTCCTCACGTGCTCAGCCCTGTCTCAAGGCCTCAAACCTTTCGTCACCCTGCCTCTGCCCTCCATCGCCCTCCCTGACGCCCTGCAGTGCCCTGAGCCTCAGGCCCTTGCTGCCCTCTGAGGTTCCCTGCAGGTCCCATCTCCTCTAGGACTTCTCCCCAGGATGGTACGGCTCATGTTGGTTTCTACCTCCTCAGGGTTCCTATGGTCTTTAGCACTTGTACCAACCATCCACATCACGCTGGCCCATCTAAACTGTGTGCTCTGAGAAGGCAAGAGCCACGCCACAAGCGTCTCAGGCCCCCCATCATCTACTCTACAGGAAGCAATAACACTTGCTGACAAGATCATCACAGGGGAAAATCCAAGAGGACAATGTTTGAATTATTTTAAGTGTACTGTTAACATCTGAAAAGTGGGAGGAGTCACAGAAAAATCCAGATGTATGTCTTTTCTCAATTCTCCAGAGGATCTTCCAGGCCCAGGGATCAAACCCTGGTCTCCTGCATTGCAGGCAGATTCTTTACTGTTTGAGCTACAGAGAAGTCCATAGTGAGCTACACACAAAAAAACAGAATTCTAATGGAAATATGAAAAACAACATCATAGCTATATTAGAAACACAAAAATGTAAAAATAAAATGACAAAGATTTTATCTTTATATTAAAAATACTAGAAAATAATCAACTTCAGAATTAAGAGGGAAGTTGCTATATAAGACAGGGAGCCCAGCCTGGCTCTCTGTGGGGGAGCGAAGCAAGGGAGAGAGGGGATATATGTATAGGAAGAAAAGTTATGACCAACCTAGATAGCATATTGAAAAGCAGAAACATTACTTTGCCGACTAAGGTCCGTCTAGTCAAGGCTATGGTTTTTCCAGTAGTCATGTATGGATGTGAGAGTTGGACTGTGAAGAAAGCTGAGTGCCAAAGAATTGATGCTTTTGAACTGTGGTGTTGGAGAAGACTTTTGAGAGTCCTTGGACTGCAAGGAGATCCAACCAGTCCATTCTGAAGGAGATCAGTCCTGGGATTTCTTTGGAAGGAATGATGCTAAAGCTGAAACTCCAGTACTTTGGCCACCTCATGCAAAGAGTTCACCATCGGAAAAACCCTGATGCTGGGAGGGATTGGGGGCAGGAGGAGAAGGGGACGACAGAGGATGAGATGGCTGGATGGCATCATGGACTCGATGGACATGAGTCTGAGTGAACTCCGGGAGTTGGTGATGGACAGGGAGGCCTGAGGTGCTGCTGTTCATGGGGTCGCAAAGAGTCGGACATGACTGAGCGACTGAGCTGAACTAATGGCTGATTAGTGTTATTGTATGCCAGAAACCGACACAACAGTGTAAAGCAACCTTCGTCCAAATCAAAAATAAATTAAAAAGTTAAGTAAATTATCAGTCCCAATGCATGAAAATCTGACCACACAGCTAAACTCGAGATGACTCTCTACCAAAGGTCTTCACTGTTGGCAACTGAATCATCACTGTCTTCAAATAGAAACTGTCCAGAGATTCACTGAGGACATTACCAAGTCAGCATTTTACTTCTTGTTTCACAGCAGTCTATCAGTGTTAATTCACTCACACATTGGTAAAGTAATAAGAGTGTCACTTCAAAAGCTTGATCCTACACCCCCGTGCACTACGTGTTCCACATAAACCCTGTGAGCGATGTACTGATAGAGAAACACCTCTCATAGTCTGGCCTCTAGGATTAGAGCTGGGGGCGGGATGGGGGCAGGGGCCTCTTCTGTTTGATTTTCCAGAGAGCTATAATGGGGTCGACACAGGAGAACTGGGAACATGGATGTTTCTTTAATCAGCTTCATGTTAGTCATGCATAATATCAAGACTTTCTCCTCCTATGCCCTTTTGATTGTCTAAAATACACACTCTTAATTCTTTCTGTCATGACCCCTTTATAGTTTTACTGGAGAGATTATATTTGCTGCTCCTGTTTTCTCAAAGCCCTTATTTTTTCAGTTGATGATAAGCCAGGATAGTGTCCCTCAGTGATATTTCATAAAACCTATAAAAAATAAGCTTTCAATGTTTAAGCAATGTCTTCGTTGCTTGAGACTCACTGGTTACCGCACTAAGGAATTTAAAGATAAATACAGTGGGGAAGATGGAAACTCTTCATCTGATTTCCCATGCTATGCCTTGTTACTCTTGCTAAGAAAAAAAAAAAAAAAAGGCAAACTGGTGACGATGGCTGGGAAATGTCTATTCTGTGATACTTGTTGCCTCGCTTGACTGCTGAGAAGTAGTGTATTCGTTTTTCTCTGGTGGTCCCAGTCAGCTAAATGCAATGGAAACTTTTCTTTTGCGTTGTTAACACTACTTACTGCATCTTTGTTTTCTATCATATTTTTTTTTAAACAATCTCAAAGTCACAGAAAAATTCCCAAGTGTGGTACCAATAATTATATTCCTCAAGTATTTGAAAGTAAATTGGGAACAAGATGTCCCAATGGCCCCCCAAGAATACTCTTAAGTATCTCCTGCTGCTGCTGCTAAGTCGCTTCAGTCTACAACAAGGATATTCTTTTATGTAACCATAATACAACCACCAAAATCCAGAGACTACAGTGGCACTTTAGTACTGTCTAATCCTAGACTCCATCCCAGCTTCCTGTGAGCCTCTGGTCCCAGCATTCCCATCAGTTGATCAAACACGACTTTTAAAATTTTGTGTTTCTATTTACGGTCTTGCGCGCTCTCTCTCTCTCTCTCAATAGATGGAGAGATGCTTCATTAACATTGAACTCATGCCTCAAATAGCTCATGTCTGAATGAAACTAATCTGACGTAGGTATTTTCTCCATAAGGCACAGTTATAGGCTTCTTGCATGCAGGAACACTATACAACACTTCAGTACTATGTTTAGAGGCCATTTCAAATAGCCACCTCACCAACAAGCAGCCCAGAATTGCAAAAACCATGCCTGTTAAATAGACTGTGGAAAGGACATGTCCGCACACACATATTATATTTGTTATCGTTTATTACAATTATTTCTATATCTACCATCAGGTTGAAAACCATAAGTTCACACCAGTATCTCCTATTCCAGAACACCATGTGGTATATTCTAATTATTTCCTTTTTCATATTTGTAGTTCCATTTTCAGGCTTCCCTGATGGCTCAATGCTAAAGAACCTGCTTGCCAAAGCAGGCTTGATCCCTGAGCTGGGAAGATCCCCTGCAGAAGGGAATGGCAGTATGCTTGCCTGGAGAATCCCATGGACAGAGCAGCCTGGAGGGCTACAGTTCATAGGGCCACAAAGAGTTGGGCATTACTTAGCAACGGCACAACAATGACAAATCTCTTTTCAGATAACAAAAACCCAGGTCCATTACCCTTAATATTGTCTACCTACGAGATCCACCTCCTGCATGTTACTGACCCTTTCTTTCTGTCCTCATCTCTAGATCCCCTGGACACACACTCCTTGCCCCGCTGACAAATGGTGCCAAGGGCAGGCATCAGCAAGAATGCCCCCCTCACATCTGGGCTGCTCCACTGAATCCTGCAACTGACTCCTCCACAAGAACACCCTCCTCCCCATGCTCTGGGTCCCATGGCTCCCTAGATCTCCATGCTGACGTCTGCATGGCTCAGTACCTCCTAATGTCTCTTAGGCTGAATTGTTCCAGAAAGGTGAAAGAGAAGGAGGACAATGCAAATAATTGTGATAACTGATTTTCTCATCACTATCTCCTTAGTAATTTTTTAAAAAAGAAATTATTGTGCATTTATTTATGCTTACATCATATAGCATGTAGGATCCAAGTTCCCTAACCAGAAATCGAACTCAGGATCATGGAGCGTGGAGACTGGCATTGGGAGCACCGAGTCTTAACCACTGGGCCACAAAGGAAGTCCTTCTCCTTTGTATTTTTAACTGTACTTGAAAAAAAAAATCATTAAGCAATTTAGGTCCTTACGGTGGGCCAACGATTATAAAAATTTAAGAAATCAACATGTTGTGGCAGAAATGTGTAAACATTCTTTGATATTGTTCTTGTTTAGTTGCTCAGTCATGTCTGACTCTTTGCGACCCAATAGACTGTAGCCCATCAGATTCCTCTGCCCAAGGGATTCTCCAGGCAAGGATACTGGAGTAGGCTGCTACTTCCTGCTTCAGAGGATCTTCCCGAACCAGGGATCAAACCTGTGTCTCCTGCATTGGCAGGTGGATTCTTTACCACTGAGTCACCTAGGAAGCCCAAACACTCTTTTATATCCTTGATGATTTTCCCATAGTTGACAGTTCTGGTGTACGTTATGAGTAGCACAGTCTTTGTGATCAGCAGAGTACTAGTCACAGGATAGCTAACAGGACATCCACTTGTTAACCTCATTTGGCCTTTTACTGGCAATACTGGAATCTGGGTAGTTTTGAGTAGGGTGGTGGAAATCCGCCTTAACAACCAGGAAATGCAGGAATGGCTTTGTCAGGACTGTAGTAAATAGGTAACTTTATGGCTTTAAAATTTTATCTTCAGTGTTATGTTTCCAGTTAGAACAAAAAGGCAGGGGTGGACCTTCCCCAACCTGAGTGTCCAGTGGTTAGGGTTCCACTGTTCCACTACAGTATATCTACAAGATGGCGGAGGAGAAGGACATGTGCTCATCTTCTTCAAAAACTCCAAAATTACAACTCGCTGCTGAACAACTGTTGACAGGATAATGTTGGATTCCACCAGAAAGCGATAATATCCAACGTCCAAGGGCAAAGGAGAAGCCCCAGCAAGACTCTTGGAGGGCACAAACAGAACCCTGTGCACACCAGAAGCCAGGAGAAAGGAGCAGTGACCACAAGAGACTGACCCAGACTTGCCTGTGTGTGTGCAGGAGTCTCTGGCAGAGGCGTGGGTCAGCGGTGGCCTGTTGCGGGGTCGGGGGCACTGAGTGCAGCAGTGCGTCCAGGGGAGTTTTTGAAGGAGGTCGTCATTATCTTCATTACCTCCACTATAGTTTGGTCTCAGGTCAAACAATAGGGAGGGAACACAGCCTCGCCCATCAACAGAAAATTGGATTAAAGATTTACTGAGCATGGCCATCAGAATAAGATCCAGTTTCCCCCTCAGTCAGTCTCTCCCATCAGGAAGCTTCCATAAGCCTCTTATCCTTATCCATCAGAGGGCAGACAGATTGAAAACCACAATCACAGAAAACTAACCAAACTGATCACATGGACCACAGTCTTGTCTAACTCAATGAAACTAGGGCCACCCAAGACGGGCAGGTCATGGTGGAGAGTTCTGACAAAACGTGGTCCACTGGAGAAGGGAATAGCAAACCACTTCAGTATTCTTGCCTTAAGAACCCCGTGAACAGTATGAAAAGGCAAAAAGATAGGACACTGAAAGATAAACTCCCCAGGTCAGTAGGTGCCCAATATGCTACTGGAGAAGAAAGAAGAAATAACTCCAGAAAGAATTAAGAGATGGAGGCAAAGCAAAAAACAACACCCAGTTGTGGATGTGACTGGTAATGGAAGTAAAATCCGATGCTGTAAAGAGCAATATTGCATAGGAACCTGGAATGTTAGGTCCATGAATCAAGGCAAATTGGAAGTGGTCAAACAGGAGATGACAAGAGTGAACTAAAATGGAATGGAATGGGTGAATTTAACTCAGATGACCATTATATCTACTACTATGGGCAAGAATCCCTTAGAAGAAATGGAGTAGCCATCACAGTCAACAAGAGTCTGAAATGCAGTACTTGGATGCAATCTCAAAAATGACAGAATGATCTGTTTGTTTCCAAGACAAACCATTCAAGATCACAGTAATCCAAGTCTATGCTCCAACCAGTAATGCTGAAGAAGCTAAAGTTGGATGGTTCTATGAGGACCCACAAAACCTTCTAGAACTAATACCCCAAAAAGATGTCCTTTTCATTATAGGGGACTGGAATGCGAAAGTAGGAAGTCAAGAGATAACTGGAGTAATAGGCAAATCAGGCCTTGGAATACAAATGAAGCAGGACAAAGACTAACTGAGTTTTGCCAAGAGAACACACTGGTCATAGCAAATACTCTCTCCCAACAATACAACAGAAGACTCTTGGACATCAAGACTCTTGGACAGAAGACTCTTGGAGAAGACAAATGGACATCACTGGATGGTCAATACCGAAATCAGACTGATTATAGTCATTGCAGCCAAAGATGGAGAAGCTCTATACAATCAGCAAAAACAAGACTAGGAGATGACTGTGTCTTAATCATAAACTCCTTATTGCCATATTCAGACTTAAATTGAAGAACACAGAGAAAACCACTGTACCATTCAGGTATGACCTAAATCAAATCCCTTATGATTATACAGTGGAAGTAACAAACAGATTTGAGGGATTAGATCTGATGGAGTGCCTGAAAAACTATGGACAGAGGTTCGTGACCCTGTACTGGAGGCAGTGATCAAGGCTATTCCCAAGAAAAAGAAGTGCAAAAAGGCAAACTGGTTGTCTGAGGAGGGCTTACACATAGCTGAGTAAAGAAGAGAAGCAGAAGGCAAAGGAGAAAAGGAAAGATATACCCAATTGAATGCAGAGTTCCAAAGAATAGCAAGGAGAGATAAGAAAGTCTTCCTCAGTGATCAATGCAAAGAAATAGAAGAAAACAATAGAATGGGGAAAGACTAGAGATCTCTTCAAGAAAATGAGAGCTACCAAGGGAACATTTCATGTGAAGATGGGCACAATAAAGGACAGAAATGATATGGCTCTAACAGAAGCAGAGGATATAAAGAAGTATACACAAAAGAAATATACAAAAAAGATCTTCATGACCCAGATAAGCACAATGGTGTGATCACTCACCTAAAGCCAGACATCCTAGAAAGTGAAGTTAAGTAGGCCTTAGGAAGCATCACTATGAACAAAGCTAGTGGAGGTAATGGAATTTCAGTGGAGCAATGTCAAATCCTAAAAGATGATGCTATGAAAGTGTTGCACTCAATATGCCAGCAACTTTGGAAAACTCAGCAGTGGCCACAGGACTGGAAAAGGTCAGTTTTCATTCCAATCCCAAAGAAGGGCAATGCCAAAGAATGTTCAAATTATTGCATAATTGCACTCATCTCACACGTTAGTAAAGTAATGCTCAAAATTCTCCAAGCCAGGCTTCAATAGTACGTGAACTGTGAACTTTCAGATGTTCAAGTTGGATTTAGAAAAAGCAGAGGAACCAGAGATCAAATTGCCAACATCTGCTGGATCATCGAAAAAGCAAGAGAGTTTCAGAAAAACATCTATACATGCTTTATCGACTATGTTAAAGATTTGACAAACTGTGGAAAATTCTTAAAAGAGACGGGAATACCAGACCACCTTACTTGCCTCTTGAGAAATCTGTATGCAGGTCAGGAAGCAACAGTTAGAACTGGACGTGGAACAACAGACTGTTTCCAAATCGGGAAAGGAGTATGTGAAGGCTGTATATTGTCACTCTGCTTATTTAACTTACATGCAGAGTACATCATGCGAAATGCCAGGCTGGATGAAGCACAAGCTGGAATCAAGGTTGTCAGGAGAAATATCAATAACTTCAGATATGCAGATGACACCACTCTAATGGCAAAAAACAAAGAAGAACTAAAGAACCTCTTGATGAAAGTAATAGAGGAGAGTGAAAAGCTGGCTTAAAACTCAACATTCAGAAAACTAAGATCATGGCATCTGCTCCCATCACTTCATGGCAAATAGATGGGGAAACAGTGGAAACAATGACAGACTTTATATTTTGGGCTCCAAAATCACTGCAGATGGTGACTGCAGCCATGAAATTAAAAGACACTTGCTCCTTGGAAGAAAAGCTATGACCCACCTAGACAGCATATTAAAAAGCAGAGACACTATTTTGCCAACAAAGGTCCGTCTAGTTAAGGCTATGGTCTTTCCAGTGGTCATGTACAGATGTAAGAGTTGGACTATAAAGAAAGCTGAGCACCAAAGAATTAGATGCTTTTGAACCATGGTACTAGAGAAGACTCTTGAGAGTCCCTTGGACTGCAAGGAGATCAAACCAGTCAATCCTAAAGAAAATCAGTCTTGAATATTCATTGGAAAGACTGATGTTGAAGCTGAAACTCCAATACTATGGCCACCTGATGCAAAGATTAGGAAAAGACCCTAATCCTGGGAAAGATTGAAGGTGGGAGGAGAAGGGGACAACAGAGGATGAGATGGTTGGATGGCATCACTAACTCGACGGACATGAGTTTGAACAAGCTCTAGGAGTTAGTCACGGATAGGGAGGCCTGGTGAGCTGCAGTCCATGGGGTCGCAAAGAGTCAGACATGAGCGAGTGATTGAACTGAACTAAACTTCCACTGCAGGGGGCATGGTTCTGATCCCTCATCAAGGAACTAAGATCCCGCATGCCTCACAGCACAGACAAGAAAAAAAACCAAAAGCCATGATTGTACACGAGATCTCAGATTCTGTCTCCTAGAAAAAACAGTTCAGATGATTTCCTTTATGCCAACAGGAATAGGTCACTCTCCATACTTACATTAACATCAGTGAGGAATGCCTGTTGCTACTCTTTCAGAGGCTCTAGAACAGGGATAAAACACACATGGCCATAGTGTGTCCTCTCACAGTCAGTATAGGATCTGGGTTGGAGCAGATCCGGAAGAGGAAACGCTGATTGAGATCACAGGCTCCTGCAACCCAACACCACACTGCTGGCCATCACCCTCCGTCCATCTCCTGGCTCCTGAATGAGTGGAGGAGTGAACACATGGACGCACGTGACACTAGCAAAGCAGCTTGGACACCTAACCCCTCTACATACAGAGGGCGTTCCTGGTGTTCCATTTGTTCCCAGACCCTCTGTCTAAGGAGAGCATTCCTGATGTCCCATTTGTAATGAAAAAAATTCAAACCCATCAATTTCCAATGACACTGTTCTCATTAGAAACTGTGGATAGACAGACTTGTCGTCACTAATGACTGCTGGCATGAAAGGTAACACAGTACCTCTGCACACGGTACACTCGAGTCCACGGGGGCACAAGGGCCAGGATCCGGGCCACCAATTCGATCAGGTCGCTCGGGGAGTAACTCTTGTATCTTCCTGACTTCCATAGCTCATACAGCCCTGTCCCACGAATCACCAGGGTGGGGTAGAGTTTCAAACCGTCAGGACGGAAAGCTGGGTTCTCAAAAAACTCCGTGGAGAGAGAAGATGAGCTCCATTAGTTACATGTAGATTACCCATGGTGAAGCTTCATCCTGGGCCAACTTCTCTCACACCACCTGCCTGGTCCCTAGACCACTTTCCATCAAGTGAAAGTGTTCTTCTACAGGCAGTCACCTGTCCGTTTATTCCCTGGAGAAACTAGAAAGCTGCAGGACTCTGAGATGCCAGGTGCAAAAGAGACAGAACAGAAACTCACTGTTTTTACAGTCTCACGGGAGCAAGACACTTGGGTGCTGGATGCCCGAGCCCCGGCTGACCCAGCTCCTGGCCGCTGCTGCGGTGTCCCTGCCAGCCTCCCCACCTTGCCTTCCTGCCGTGGCAAAGGCCATTCTCTCTGCCTGGAAATCTTATCAGGTTTTCTTCATCTAGCTCACCTTTAGCTCTCAGCTTGAATGCCAATTCTTCAACGAGGTCTCACTGACCTTCAAATACAAGTTGCTTCACTTTTGGGGGGGAATTCTGTATTATTGCTTTCTTAACATCATCACACTGACGATTCATCTGATGCCTGCCTTCATGTCCAGACCGTATCCTCCTTTAATAATGAAATATATTTAAAAGTGACTTTTTAAAGTGACATAGATCATTATCTGGGCTGTAAGACCTACGTTGTTTCCTGTGTGGCCCTCTGCAGAGAAAGTATGCCGACCCCTGGGTATGACTATGTTGCTCTCAGGCCAACGGGCACCATTCCTAACCCAGAAGACACACACAGTCCATTTGTCACCTGGATGCTGAGCGATACAGCTAATTCATCTCTTTTGACACAGTCATTTCCTATATTGTATCACCCCAGCTGGCTTATTTCTTTACTTGGGATGTAGCAAGGAGACATTAAGGCTTCTCCTTTCTATGATTTTGCACTGCAAATTTGCTCTTATCTAGATTCCACTTGACATGTGATGGAGGAATTAAAGTGGATTCATATAGCTCCCTCTCACCCGGACCTGGCATTAGTATCTAAATGGCCAGAGCACTGTATCTTGTAAATGGGCAAATGCTTTCTATCTTGTGCTGTTATTACTCCAGAGCGTTCCATTGTGTAACTTGCTTTCCAAAGAGATAGAACTACTGAGTTTTCGATCTCTCTCATTGATTCCTTTTATCACCTTAAACGCTGTACTCTTTGTGCACCATTGGCTCTGAGGGACAGTCTGCTGTAACTGCGTGTAATTTTCCCTGCAACATTTATATTTTAAACAGTCATCCAGTCTTTAATAAATATTCTATAGCCATCCACAAAGAGTATGTATGCAAGTCACTCTCCACCTAGTCTGCATCCATATGGGGAACACAGGATTTCAGCAAAGTACTTCTGGATACTTGCATAATAAATTTAGGAGATATAAGGGTTGATATAATCCTTTCATAAGAATGATGATAGATGGAATTGCTGCAGGATTTCTGGTTAAACACAGAGAATTGAAATATGTGTTTCTTTCCTTTCCTTCCAAAATCACACTAAAATAACAGGAAATATATTTTTTTAAAGCATAAACTCAGAGGAACAAAGGGAACATCAGATGAGAGAGGAGGAGGAATAAGTGATGGCAGTAAATTTCTAGAAGACAGAAAATGGAAGATTGGTAAATGCTGCAAATGAAGAAAACTGCAGACAAACTATCTGCAAAGGAGGATACAGATGAAAGGGCAACTCAGTCACACAAGAGTCTCAGGAAGGCACATAAATCAGAAACAGCAGGCATCAAGCAGGAGGGAAGACAGCACTGGATCAAAGTCTTTTCACAGATTTATCTTTAATTCCCCTGATTTCTGAGTTCTTCTACAGGCAGTCACCTGCCCGTTTATTCCCTGGAGAAACTAGAAAGCTGCAGGATTCTGAGATGCCAGGTGCAAAAGAAGATGTGAGTGAGCATTAGAGCTTGAAACAAGGAGATTAAGTGAAAGCCAGCATGGTAAACGGTGGGCCCCACCCTGCTCCCTGGATACTAGTAACCAGTTTGCTGTGACCTACACACATATCCTCCATACCCAAGAGCAAGCTGGAGAGTTTGTTCTGGATTAAATAAATGGTCCTAAATAAGAGTTCAGGGTACGGACATTTGGGCATCCCCTAAAGAAAGGAAGGCTGATTACTGTGAGGTATACCATCAACAAGTCACAGAGAGTTTGTGATCTGGTTTTTCAGCTCCTCACCTTTAAAGCAGGACCATTTGGCTAATGATTACCAGATTCTTGGGGGGAAGTCTAGAACAGGAAAGGCAGACCAAACAAAAAGAAACAGAGGAACTTGGAGGAAACAGAGGCATCGCATGAAGGAAAAACAAACCTTAAAAAACAAACTATTAATTCCTTTAGAGAGAGATCTAGTACATCCATAAAGGGCTTCCCAGGTGGCAAAGAGCTTGCCAATGTAGGAGACGCAAGAGACGTGGGTTTGTTTGATCCCTGGGTTAGGAAGCTGCCCTAGAGAAGGAAACGACAACCCACCCCAGTATTTTTGCCTGGAAAACTCCATGAACAGAGGAGCCTGGAGTGCTACAGTCCAGGGGGCCACGAAGAGTTGGACAGGATTGAGCATACACACACAGACACACATAAAACAAGAGGATGCTAGAGAACTGAACAGTAAGAATATAAGAAAGAACTCTTGGAAATTAAAACTATAACAAAAACATCTAATAGAAAAGTTGAAAGATAAAGTGAGAAAATAATAAGAAAGCAGGAAAAAAAGAAAACAAAAACAGAAAAGATAAGAATATCAGATAATCAACCTGGGAGATCCAACATTTCTAATACGAGTTTTAGAAACAGAACACAGAGAATGAAACAGGAAAAACTATCTCACAGTACAAAGAAAATTCTCAGATGATAAGAGTGGATCAAAATATCGCATGATTAATTTTTAAAAGACTCTCTTAAGATACACCACTGTGATACATCACTTTCTTCAGAGTGAAAAAAACCCAGGTTATATATATTGTAGTTTTTAAGGAATAAGGAATACAGTATTAGGAATAAGAATGACAATATGCTTCTTAGCAGCACTAGTAAGAGCTACAAGACAATGGCGTAATTGTTTTAAAAAAGAAAAAAAGGAGGGAAAATGGCTTTATAGAATTCTGTTAAGTGTGAAGGTGGAAGACAGAATAGAGACATTCCTGAACATGTAAAAGGCTTACTTTCCATGATGAATCCTTTCTTAGGAAGCTGTTGGAGAATGTGTTTTAGTAAAGGAAGTTGAAGTGTGAAGTGTTAGTTGTTCAGCGGTGTCTGCCTCTTTGGAACCCCATGAACTGTGGCCCTCCAGGCTCCTCTGTCCATGGGGATTCTCCAGGCAAGAATACTGGAGAGGGTTGCCATTTTCTGCTCCAGGGGATCTTCCCAACCCAGGGATCAAACCCGGGTCTCCCGCATTGCAGGCAGATTCTTTATCATCTGAGCCATCAGGGAAGCCCAAGTAAAGGAATAAACCAATAAAAAGGATTAATTTGGTTTCCAAAACAAAGGTTCTGACTGTAGAGAGTCAGAAGAGGAGCCCTAAGGAAGACACCTGTGAACTAGACACAGAATTGCCAGCCCAGGTTGGAGCTGGAAGATTACACGTCCAAGAGTTATATCCTCAGTCTAAAAATGGAACTTAAGAGTATCTGACAGGGTTGGCCAGTGACAGAGGGCCTTCAACACTGAACAGGCACATGTGAAAGTTACAGGGACTTGGAGAACTAATATGCAAGAGAAAAGAAAAAAAAGAGAGAGATGATTTTATAGTTAACTGGAAGAAAAACAAAAAGTTACTTAAGAAAAGAAAGTAAGTATGATATATTGGCTTCCCCAATGGCTGAGTGAGTAAGGAATCCATCTGCAATGCAGGAGACACAGGAGAGGCGAGTTTGATCCCTGGCGGGGAAGATCCCTTGGAGAAGGAAATGGCAACCCACTTCAGTATTCTTGACTGGGAAATTCCACTGACAGGCTACCCTCCATGGGGTCACAGAGTCGGACAAGACTGAGAGACTAAGCACAGGATATATTACTTGGATCCATGTGAATAATAATAATTTATGTAAAAACTGTAAAGCAAACACTGACTACAAATGTAACTAAAATAGTGAGCTATGATATTGAGAAAACGGGAAGAGAGTTAAAATCATGAACTCTTTAATTCTCGTAACAGTAATACATGGAACAATGGACTGATTCAAAATTGGGAAAGGGAAATTTTCATGCAAAGATGAGCACAATAAAGGATGGCAATGGTAAGGATCTAACAGAGGCAGAAGAGATTAAGTAAGAAGAGGTGGCAAGAATACACAGAACTATACAAAAAGGGTCTTCATGACTCGGATAACCATGATGTGTGGTCACCCACTTAGAGCCAGACATTCTGGAATGTGAAGTCAAGTGGGCCTTAGGAAGCATTACTACGAACAAAGCTAGTGGAGGTGATGGAATTCTAGCTGAGCCATTTCAAATCCTAAAAGATGATGCTGTTGAAGTGCTGCACCCAATACACCAGCAGATTTGGAACACTCAGCAGTGGCCACAGGACTGGAAAAGATCAGTTTTCATTCCAATCCCAAAGAAGGGCAATGCCAAAAAATGTTCAAACTACTGTATAGATGCACTCATTTCACACTCTAGGAAGGTAATGCTCAAAGTCCTTCAAGCTAGGCTTTAATAGTACGTGAACCAAGACCTTTCGGATGTATAAACTGGGTTTAGAAAAGGCAGAGGAGCCACAGATGAAACTGGCAACATCCATTGGATCATAGAAAATGACAGAATTCCAGAAGAACATCTACCTCTGCTTTACTGACTACACTAAAACCCTTTGACTGTGTGGATCACAACAAACTGTGGAAAGTTCTTACACAGATGGGAATACCAGACCACCTTACCTTTCTCCTGAGAAACCTGTAGGCAGGTCAAGAAGCAACAGTTACAACTAGACATGGAACAATGGACTGGATCCAAATTAGGAAAGGAGTATGTCAAAGCTGTATATTATCACCTTGCTTATTAACTCCTATGCAGAGTACATCATGCAAAATACCAGGATGCATGAATCACAAGTAAGAATCAAGATTGCTAGGAGAAATATCAATAACCTTCACATATGCAGATGACACCACCCTAATGGCAGAAAATGAAGAGGAAGTAAAGAGCCTCTTGATGAAAGTGAAAGAGGAGAGAGAAAAAGCTGGCTTAAAACTCAGCATTCAAACAAATAAGATCATGGTATCTGGTTCCATCACTTCATGGCAAATAGATGGGGAAAAAATGGCAACAGTGGCGGACTTTGTTTTCTCCAAAATCACTGCAGATGTTGACTGCAGGCATAAAATTAAAAGATACTTGCTTCTTGAAAGAAAAGCTATGACCAACCTAGACAGCATATTAGAAAGCAGATGAGGTACCATTTCACACCAGTCAGAATGGCTGCGATCCAAAAGTCTATAAGCAATAAATGCTGGAGAGGGTGTGGAGAAAAGGGAACCCTCTTACACTGTTGGTAGGAATGCAAACTAGTACAGCCACTATGAAAAACAGTGTGGAGATTCCTCAAAAAACTGGAAATAGAACTGCCTTATGACCCAGCAATCCCACTGCTGGGCATACACACCGAGGAAACCAGAATTGAAAGAGACACGTGTACCCCAATGTTCATCGCAGCACTGTTTATAATAGCCAGGACATGGAAGCAACCTAGATGTCCATCAGCAGATGAATGGATAAGCAAGCTGTGGTACATATACACAATGGAGTATTACTCAGCCATTAAAAAGAATACATTTGAATCAGCTCTAATGAGGTGGATGAAACTGGAGCCTATTATACAGAGTGAAGTAAGCCAGAAAGAAAAATACCAATACAGTATACTAATGCATATATATGGAATTTAGAAAGATGGTAATGATAACCCTGTATGCGAGACAGCAAAAGAGACACAGATGTATAGAACAGTCTTTTGGACTCTGTGGGAGAGGGAGAGGGTGGGATGATTTGGGAGAATGGCACTGAAATATATATAAGAAATGAATCGCCAGTCTAGGTTTGATGCAGGATACAGGATGCTTGGGGCTGGTGCACTGGGACAACCCAGAGGGATGGTACAGGGAGGGAGGTGGGTGGGGGGTTCAGGATAGGGAACATGTGTACACCCGTGGCAGATTCATGTTGATGTATGGCAAAACCAATACAATATTGTAAAGTAATTAGCCTCCAATTAAAATAAATATAAATTAAAAAAAAAGAAAGCAAAGACATTACTTTACTGGCAAAGGTCGATATAGTCAAAACTAAAGTTTTTCTAGTAGTCATGTATGGATGTGAGAGTTGGACCATAAAGAAGGCTGAGCACCAAAGAACTGATTCTTTCAAACTGTGGTGCTGGAGAAGACACCTGAGAGTCCCATGGACAGGCAGGGGATCAAACTGGTCAATCCTAAAGGAATATTCACTGGAAGGACTGATGCTGAAGCTGAAGCTTCAATACTTGGACCACTTGGAAGGTCTGATGCTAAAGCTGAAGCTCCAATACTTTGGCCACCTAATGTGAAGTGTCAATTCACTGGAAAAGACCCTGATGCTGGGAAAGACTGAGGGCAGGAGGTGAAGGGGATGACAGAGGATGAGATGGTTGGATGGCACCACCGACTCAGTGGACATGGGTTTGAACAAACGCCAGGAGTTGGTGACGGACAGGGAAGCATGGTGTGCTATAGTCCATGGGGTCGCAGAGAGTCAGACACAACTGAGCAACTGAACAACAACAACCACAGTAGGACAAGAGATTCTCTCTGCTGATGCTCAGGATAAAGCAACCCAAACATGGAAGAGGGAAACACAGTGGTAAATATTAGGGGCCCCGCCCCCACCACTAGGCCACAACAGTTCAACGTGGCAGACAACTACTGCATTTTGATACGACCCCCTTAGGAGGTACTGGATTCTCAAATACTATTTAATGATAGTTTATTAATTCCACCATTTTATAAACTTAAAAATTAATAAACATCATTCTGCTGGCGATGTGAATGGTGAATGATACATTAGATGAGAACATGGCTGGTGGCCCTGTGGCTTAGATAAGAAGCTGTCTGCCTTTGCAGGGAGCTGACGAAAGCATGAAGCTATGGCGGTGGGGGTGAAGAGGAGGAGACAGCTTTAAAAGATATTCAGAGGGAGTAACAGAGAGGACCTCCTGTTGGATTAGACCTGTTGGATTAGTACAGGGAACAGTAATAGGAGCAGCAGCAGCAAGATGTATGAGCACTCGCTCTGTGCCAGGCATTTTTCTAAGTTTGCATTAACTCTGCCCATCTTCACAGCTGCCTCATTTTAAAGATGAGGAAACTGAGGAACAAAGTGGTTCAAACAGTTTGCTACCAAGTGGTGGGGCCAGGATTCAAGCTTGCCCTAGTCTGGCTCTGGAGTCCAAATATTTTCTACTTCCTCCTGAATGATTCCTAGCTTGGGAGAGCATGTGGATGGTGGGGCCACAAATAGTACCAGGAAACAGAAAAGGAGGAGACCACTGGGGAATGCCAAAGTATGTCCATATTGGATACATTACGTCTGAAGTGCGTGTAAGGCCTCTGGTGCCCAGTGAAGACTATTCAGCAATTGGACTTAAGAGCTGAGGCTTAAGACTACAGAGAAAATGAGATTCGTTGAAGTGTTAAGTGGTAAAATCAGTACAACAGAAGAAAGACTCACATATATAGAAGAGAGCAAAAGACAGAAGCCACATTTATGCAGTGAGGAGAAAAAGATCTAGCAGAAAAGAAACAGTCCTAGAGGTAAAAAGGGAACCAGGAGGCAGCAGAGTCACAAAGCCAGGGA
Organism: Madoqua kirkii; assembly: GCA_006408675.1. Classification (NCBI taxonomy): domain Eukaryota; kingdom Metazoa; phylum Chordata; class Mammalia; order Artiodactyla; family Bovidae; genus Madoqua; species Madoqua kirkii. Next base: position 18,215 of record SJYC01009545.1, read on the forward strand.
GGTGAGAATTTAAGACTGGAGATAGTCCCGTGGGATCTACCTTCCCCGACCAGGGATCTAACTTGCATTCCCTGCACTGAGAGGTGGATTCTTAACCACTGGACCACCAGGGAAATCCCTGGAGATAGTTTCTAACATTAACAAATGCTAACTAAGGTTGGATAAAATGTCAGCAGAGAAGTAGCCTCTGGATTTGGAGATTAGCAAGTATGTTACAGTGTTTGAGGGAAGGCTGTGTGTATGTGCGTCTGTGTTGGCAGTGCAGGACCTGCCAAACTATAACTTGATCAGTTGGTTTTTGGGAAAAACAGCTCAGTGGGGGTGCGGGCAGCTCCTGAGAGTCACAAAGGTGGGTAAACATGGATGGACTTTGAGAGACTTCTCATGACTGACAAAAAGTTCTGGAGATAATTCTTAGCATTTTCAGCACCCTGAGCTCGAGTATCCAAAAGCAGTCCCAAAAGCAGTCTAATTTTAAAAGAATAAAAGACTGAAACAGCTAAAAGTTATTATGAGTAATAAATGATACGACATTTTGTAGTCATATCTGAGGACAGGTGGAAAGGGTGAAGTTACTGCTCAGAGGATAAAGTCCTGAGATGTTAAACATTCTCCATCACAACCAGGATTTCCAGCTTTATAAGGAGAAAGAAAACTTCATTCCAAAAGGAAATTTGAGTTACTGGACAATATAAGTAAATGCTATTTATCACACACAGCTTTGACCAGCTCTGCACCTATCACTAGATAAGAGTGTGAACCTACCACGAACAGATGCAAACGACCACTTCTGCTCTTAGTGACTCAGAATTAACCTAAGTGAAGGTGTGAGCGCAAAGCCAATTTATAACTAATGTGCACAGCACACAGCCCTAGAGATACTATGGCTGCGATACCTCAGAGGCTGTAGACGCTTCATGGACGTGCCAGGCAAGGCTGCCTTGTCCTCCAGAGTGGCAACATTTTATAGACTTCTACAACTATTACAAGTAGACCCCTTACTTAGCAAGGCTTCCAGTGGGTAAAACATATTAAGGGAACTATCTGTGGGCTGCTAATGTGACAAAAAAGTAGAGGAAAAAGTTTTTAAAGTATAAAATACGCTGCCTACTAGTTCAGAAAATCTCTAGAAAACAAGATTTCCTAGACAAAACTTAGTTTTTTTTAAATTAGTAAACCTTTTATTGAAATATATCTTAGTATGGAAAAGTACACAAATCATAAGTATACATCTTGATAGATTTTTAAAATTTAATTGAAGGATAACTGCTTTACAATATTGTGTTGGTTTCTGCCATATGTCAACATGAATCAGCCATAGGTATACATATGTCCCTTCCCTCTTGAAGACAGATTTTTCCAAATCATGTAACCAGCACCCAGATGCTCAAGTTAAGAAAAGGCACACTATCAAAACCTCAGAAGCCTACCACATGTCCATTTCCAGTTACAATTCCACCCAGAGCTTCTGAACCTCACGTTAATAGAATACTATGTTACGTTGTCTTTTGGATCTGGTTTCCTTTGTCAATATTATGTTGAATAGAATCAGCCACGTTGTTGCATGAAGCCATCATTAATTTAGTCTTATTGCTTTATATATTTCATTGTTTGACTATACCACAACTAATTTATGTATTCAACCTTAATGGACACCTGAGGTGTCTTCAATCTGATGGTACTGCCCTCAGTAATGTGTAACTGTGTTTTGGTAAATACATGTGCACATTTCTGCTGGGTAAACGTGAGGAAGTAGAATTGCTGGGTCATGGAGTATGCGTATGTTTGCATTTAGTAGATGCTATCAAACAGCCTTCTAATCTGATGTACCAGTCTATATTCCCCTAACAGTGAATGAGAGTTCCAGTTGCTGCACACTCTTACCAACTCTTGATATTATCTTTTTCCATGTTCACTACTCTGATGAGTATACAGTAGCTGTGCATTGTAGTTTTAAATTTCATTTCTTTGAAGATAAATGACATAGAGAACTTTTGAACAGTTATTGAGTAGCTGAACATCTTATTTGTGAAGTGCTTGTTCAAGACTCCCCCCTCCCCATTCTATTAGGGTGTCTTTAAAAAAAATTGATTTGTAAAAATATTTACGGTAATCTATAGATTGATTTTTCAGACGATTTTTTTTCTAGAGAGAAATCTGATTTTTCTCATTTTAGCTCTATTGTGATATTCATTGGCTGGGATGCAGTTAGAAAAGGCATACAGTCTACTCAGATTCCCTGTGGGTTTCTTTGAAAAGATTATAAACAAGAAGATAAATCTGTTTACACGGAGGATTGTCTTTGCAATGTTATTTCTGAACTATTCATTATTTTAAAGACACTAAGAAAATAAATTGTGATTTGCTCAGTTATTTGCTATTACTTTACATATATATATATTTTTTTTACCAAGGGCCCTTAAAGTTATGAACTCTGGCTATACCATCGGGCCGCCCAGAAGCTGTGCTGAAGAAATGTGTGTTTCAGGTGCCTTTCAGGCTTATACTCTTGAGTACGCAGCTAATACTACTGAGGGGGAGATATGATATGACTCAAAATCTATTACATGGTCAATATGAGGGAATTTGTAACATCTGTAAATTAATGCTGTCTTATAAAACAGACCTTTAGCTGTATTTCATTTGCTTGGAAATAATAAAAATACACTTTCTGAGAGGAAAGAAAGAACATCCTGGTGAATTCCACTGTGCTAATAACAGAGCATAAAAGTCTTTTTGCTGATGAAATAACCTGATGAACATTTTCATCCTCTTCTCTAAAAGGATATCCCTATGCCACTTTCCTATTTGAGAATCTGAAGGAAGAAAGAGTTTTGACCAATCTCACTTCCCAAGACCAAGCTAAATGGATCAGGCTAACATGTGATAGAGTAAAAACAAACAAACAGGATTTCCCTGAGGGACAGTGGATAAGAACCCACCTGCCAATGCAGGGGACATGGTTTGATGCCTGGTCAGAGAAGATTTCGCATACTGCAGGCAACTGGAGACTGGGCACCTCAACTACTGAGCCCAAGCTCTAGAGCTTGTGAGATGCAACTCCTGAAGCCTACAGAGCCGAGCTCCACAATACGAGGGGCCGTCACAAGGAGAGGCCGTAACAAAGAGGAGCCCCCTCACCAGAGGAAGCCTGAGAGCAGCAATGAGCACCCAGCGCCACCAAAACCAAATTAATACATTACTTAAAAAGAGCGAACAAACCCCAGAGTTAGGTATTGAAATTCAAAGAACAGAAAGGCTAGAAGAAAACAGAATAGTTTCTTTCACCGCTTAGGGAAATCCTGAAAGAGAAAGGCACTTCTAAGCTGAGAAGCATCTTAAGAAATCACTAAATAAATAAGTAAACAGGAAAGCTTTGACAACAGAAGCAAAAGACCAATAGTGCAGGGAAAATATTTTTAACAAACTGCCTAGAAAGTTCATATCATTAACATTAAAAATATTCATATCCAGTGGAGCAATCAGTCAGAGAACAAAAACACACAATTCCCCAAAGATGGAAGAATTATACTTACTGGATACATGTGTATGTATGGCTGAATCCCTGCGCTATCCACCTGGAACTACCTCAACATTGTTAATTGGCTATACGCCAACACAAAATAAAAAGTTAAAAAAAAGAAAAAAGGCAGAGCGGGTGGCAGCAGCATGCAGAGGCATTCTCAAGCAGCCTGGTTTGGGTCAACACTTACTGTAAACTGTTCAATATCTCTCTCCAGCCCCACGTTCGGCAGATCAGGCATCATGTGAGCCACCACTTTGAAGCCAGAATCTTTGGCCAGGTGGAAGGACTCGCACACTGCCTTCACAGTGTGGCCCCTGAGGAAAGAAAATTCACTACCTGTTACACAAATAAACGGGCAAGAAGTGAGCAGCAGCAACAGAGCGAAACAAAGTCTGACACAGGTAGCGGGGCCCTGGAATGAAGAATATGGCTGAGGAAAAGGAAATCTTAGAAGCATCTTTACATCTCTGCTTCTAAGAAGGCCTGGAGAAAAATAATTTTACTTCTCAGATATTCCTCAGAAATTCCCTTATGCACCTCCTCAAAGTTCTGACAGCAAGTGACTGAGGTCACAAGAATTAATATGGTGGTGGTTTAATCGCTTCGTTGTGTCCTACTCTTGTGACCCCATGGACTATAGCCCACTAGGCTCCTCTATCCGAGGGGATTCTCCAGGTAAGAATACTGGAGTGGGTTGCCATTTCCTTCTCCAGGGGTCTTCTCAGTCCAGGGATCGAACCTGGGTCTTCTGCATTGCAGGTGGATTCTTCACTGACTGAGCCACCAGGGAAGAAGAATTAATATACACTAAAATTACCTGGTTTAGTATTATGGGCCAAAATAAGTCTGCTAATATAAATACCCAGATTAAAAACAAGAATAGTGAGATCAGAGCCTTATAGGAACAGGATCTTGTTATGCCCTTTGTTTTAAAAATGTTTATTACAAATAATTTCATTGGGAGAAAGAAAGGAAGGAAGGGAAAGGCGGACAGAGAGAGACAGAGATTCATCAGTCTACAAAGTACATTTCACTCTGGTGGGCTGGCAGGTCCTTAAAAAAGTTTTAGTAAGAAGAAAGAATAATTGAGAGACAAAGTATAATTATTTGGGGCCAGATGGATAAGTTAGCTTAACATTCTAGCGCTACATTCAATTAAGACGCAAGCCCTATTAATAGTTTGGGGCTATTAAAAACTGAAGCCCATAGGGCTCTCATCAGAAAGACCTTCCCATTTACCACCAAAAACTCTTAGAAACTGGACCCCAGCCCACTCTCTGAAGGTTCCTATTCATTTCCATGGCTTCACTCTCTGATCTCTTTTTGCTAACGACTTCTCAATTTCCATGGGTGGGTCAGGCCTCTCTTCTGATGCCCAAATACCACTACTCTACTGCTGCTCTGTACAATACTGTAGTCACGAGGCGTACATGGTTATTCAAGTTTATCTTGAATAACTGATCCAAATCAATAATTCAGTTCCTTGGCTGTGCTATCACAGTGGACAATGTGGGTTCTGAACATACCAGTCACCGTGGAATGTTCTGCTGGACAGCCTGGCTCTAAAGCAAACCTTCAACTGGTTGCTCCACCAGCATGTAAGGGTCTAAAGCCTAGTTTTCCACAGTGAAACTCATCTTGCCTCCCAGCCTCTCTCCTTTCCATTCTTTCTCCCCCTCATTCCCATTTGGTCACCATACACTGCTTTTCAGGACATCACCTCCTGCCTGAATTACTGCAACAGCCTCTGAACTGGCCTTCCTTCCATCTTTTTAGTCCACACTCACACTGTGATCCCTGAAAAGCGATGTTTCTAAAATGCGGATATGGGGACTTCCCTGAGGTCCAGTGGTTTAAGACTTCCAGTTTCCTCTGCAGGAGAGAGGGGTTTGATCCCTGGTAGGGGAACTTAAGATGCCACACGCCATGTTGTGTGGCCATAAATAAATAAATAAAATGCAGATACGCCTTGATCACAACTTAGCTGTGATTAAAGTCTAAGCCCACTGGGCCAACTTCAAAGGCTCTGGTCCCTCTGCTGACCTTTTCAGCCTCATCTCTGACCACGGCCCCACCTCACGCTCCACACTCCACCAAACAAAATCACTCCAAAAGCCTTGTACTTTTCTTTCAGCCTGAAACAGTCTTCCTCTTCCCCACCTGACTAACTCAGACTCTTGCTGTGAGTCTCAGCTTCCACGTCATTGTCTTCAGAAAGCTTCTCTGACCTCTGAGAGACTCCATCCCCAAGGAACCCTTCCAGCACAGCCTTGGTTATTACTACAGCAGCCCTACCAGCGTTTCTGGCTCAAGCCTTCCCCAACAAGACTGCATCCTATTCACGCTGCTCCTTCTCAAGCCTGATATCCATCAGACTCTTCTTGTGCACAAAAATATTTTGGAGATTCTATTACCTTAAAGGAGCTTCCCTGGTGGCTCAGTGGTAAAGACTCTAGTTGCCAATGCAGGAGACATGGGTTCGATTCCTGGGTTGGGAATATTCCCTGGAGAATGAAATAGCAATCCACTCCAGTATTCTTGACTGAGAAATTTCGTGGAGAGAGAAGCCTGGAGGGGCTACAGTCCATGGGGTCGCAAAGAGTCAGACATATCGACTAAATAACAACAATAAATTACCTTAAGGGAAGCATCCGCCTTCCTTAGCCTGGAACTCCTCTTGGTTGTTTCGAAGATGCTGACCCACGTGTTTCCCTGATTTCCCTTTACTTCCTTCTCCAATCACAACCCTCCATCACATCTATCTAACTCCTATTAAAGTGAAGTAGCCTTTAAGGTCCAACTCAGCACACACCTACTCCTGAAACCTGTTTTTATTTCTGGATGGAAAAGAACTTCATCTTGGCTCTATCAGCTCTTACTCCTTCCTTCCTAAGACTCTCAAATTTCTCAAAGTTTATAGCCATCATCTCACCAGCCTTTCTTCCAGTTGGCATTTGCTTCATAAAAACTAATGTTAGATCTCACCTGGGCTTATTTGTTTATAAACTGATCGACTGTGCTGGGTCTCAGTTGTGGCACAGGGAATCTTTGCTGCGGTGTGTAGGCTCTAGGGCACATGGGGTCTATAGTTTGTGGTGTGCTGGCTCTCCAGTTGAGGCACACGTGGGTGCCTCCACCACGTGTGGGTGCATGGGTTGAGGTGCATGGGCTCAGTAATTGTAGCACACAGGCTTCGTTACCCAGCAGCATGTGGGGTCTTAGTTAACAATGACCATCACCCAGCAATCAAACCTGTGTCCCCCAATTGAAGGCGCACTCTCAACCACTGGATCACTAGGGAAGTCCCCCTGTTAGTTAATGATGACCATCGCCCAGCAATCAAACCTGTGTCCCCCACATTGACAGGTGAATTCTCAACCACTGGACCACTATGGAAGTCCCCCGGCTTCCTTCTTGTTTAAACCCTTTCTCTGTTCCTAGTCTCCTTAGCCTTCTCTCCTGCTTTAAACTATTGACTTCGAGCCCTGCCTTTGCTTTCTGTACAGGAAAGGCTATTTATGAATAGGAAGAGAGATGAAGATGATGTTTATAGGCTACTGGAAAAGAGTCAGCACCGAAGGACTGAAAGTCAAGGAAGGAGGAGATGGGGTTCAGAGCATGGACAGAAAAATGAATAGGAGGAACACGTAGACCCTTCCCTCTCAGATGGGTAGAAGAGGTGGGGGAAGAGGAAGGCTTGGGCAAGATCGCCTGCACCGTCTCACCGGTTGGTATCTCTGGCCACATCCTCATAGACACTCTGCACCCCAATCTCCAGCCTTGTGCAGCCATAGGTCAACATGTCACTGAGATGCCGCTTCATGCAGTAATCTGGTCTGGTCTCAATAGTAATTCCGATGCACTTTGTGAGGCTTCTCTCAGAATACCTACAGAGCAAACAGAAAAGTAAATAATTTGCCAAAGCTTTAGGATGTTGGCTCTCATTTCAAGGACATCTTCCCCTTGTCCTCCCGGCTCTAACCCAGTGGCTGAGAGCACCAGCTCTCGGGTCAGACTGAGTTCAAATCCTGGTTCTGCTACTTCTTAACTATGCAACCAGGAACGTGATTAAGCTCCTTGTGCTTTGGTTTCATCATCGGCAAAATGAGGATAATAGCAGCTACGCCTCATGGGACAGACATGCCTGAGCTGGCACACAGCATACGGTTATCACCATCAGCATCATGTTCTGCAGTGTGCAACAGCCATAATCTCCTTGAAAAGTAGGGATTTCAACTGTGAAAACCCTAATTTTCAGTTCCTAGCAATGATTTTTCATGTAAGTGAAAACCGTCTGCATCATTTATTTCCTACTCCATGTTTTAGAGTCATGTTAAATGAAGGAAAACAAAAGAAAGGGGAGGGAAGGGTATGCATAATAATCATAATGATCACAGGAATAATTCAGGTGAAATGTCTTACACACACACACACACACACACACACACACCTTCTTGTTAAGCCTATGAATCTCAGCAATGACTTACAAAATTAGGAGTCATTTTTCTCTTTCACTAAAACCAGGTATCAGAGTGGTGAGTGCCACTTGAGACTCAAGCTGTTTTGAGTTAATAGCCTTAATGCTGGCCAGAAACCCAGGAAAATGAAAATGACCCACTAAGGCGAATGCTGATGTGCGGGAACAGGACACTCTTACCTACAGAGCCCATTGCAGCCAAGCACTGCACTGATCATGCCACGTGCAGCGAAGGCTCTCTTCAGCTCTATGATGTGAGTTTTATTATCCCCGTTTTGCAGATAAAGAAAGTGAAGCTCCTAATGTGATCAAATATTGGGTTGGCCTAAAATTTGTCTGTGTTTTTCCATGCCAGCTTATGGAAAAGCCTGAGTGGACTTTTTGGCCAACCCAATACTTTGTCCAGGGCTTCCCTGGTGGTTCAGATGGTAAAGAATCTGCCTGCAATGTGGGAGATCTGGGTTGGGAAGATCCCCTGCTACCCACGCCAGTATTCTTGCCTGGAGAATCCCATGGACAGAGGAGCCTCGTGGGCTACAGTCCATTGGGCTGTACAGGGTTGGAGATGACTGAGCAACTAACACCTCGCTCGGAACTTTATCCAAGAGTACAGAGCTCATAAAATCTAAGTCAGGACTTGAAGGTAGGATTTTGACAAGGTCAAAAATCCTTGGTCTGTTTCACTCTATCACACTGCGTGGACAATTCAGCATGGGATATCAGATCTGTCTCCTCTTCCACTTCTGGGCTTCCCTTCTGGCTCAGCTGGTAAAGAATCTGCCTGCAATGCGGGAGACCTGGGTTTGATCCCTGGATTGAGAAGATCCCCTGGAGAAGGGAAAGGCTACCCACTCCAGTATTCTGCCCTGGAGAATTCTATGGACTGTATAGTCCATGGAGTCACATAGAGTTGGACACGAGTGGAAGGGAGTGACTTTCACTTCACACTTCAACTTCTAGAATGAAATAATTCTTCCAAATGCCTTTGTACAACTTTCTTAATTCTTCAGGGAGGGTGAGGGAAGCCTTTACTTGGCACTTGATTTCCTTCTTTCCAAAGAAGCACATAGCTTTTGTCGTGAAAAAGAAAAATCATGAAAGTTCCACAGTTCTGTAAATACTATTCTCTTTTAAACTCATACACTCGTCAATAAAACTGGCTCGTCTAGTTTAATGATAACTATTAAGGTGGTTAAGAATCACTGAACTGAAGAACTGACTCAAGTCTTTCACATTACGACTGTATTCTTAAGGTTTTACATAGGATTACCAAAGGCAGCGAGAACTAAAGGTAAACGACTAGTCCACAGTTAGTAAACAACGAAGAGACAGGACACAAGAGGACACAGATCTTATCAAATCTTGGCTTCTGACAGGACACTAAATCAACTGGCTTATCTGAGACAATCGGACCAGAAAGTCACAGGCCTTTCTAATAAGTGAGTCCTAAGGCATGCAGGAACAGAAGTATACACTGCTACAGGACACACGTAACTCACACATCAACTGTCAGGTTTGGAGAAAACCACACACATCAACTATCGTGTTTGGAGAAAACCATTATTCTAAAAAACTGAAACACTAATGTATTATGGAGAAAGCATACTACATGAAGGTTGACTGAAAACACCCATGAAGCAGAAAACTCTAAATGAATATAAAGTGAGGACATCTTACAGTTAGACATTCCAAAATTGTACCCTTCTATTAACTGATATATATATATATTTTTTTTACAAAACCCACAATATTTCCAAGAAGGATGCCATTAAGTTAGCAAGCCTGGCAGCACAATAATACCTCGCATTCCCGGGACAACGAGAGAGGACAGGCAACCGAACAGATGGAACGTGTCTACAGGAGCGAGAACTAAATCCACAGAACCTCTCTGCCGCGTGGCATCAAAGGCCCAAGCAAGACTGATAGAGGTGGCTGCTGCGAGGATGATAAGGTCTCTTCAGAAGTAATTAGAATATAGCTTAGGACACAGAGGCAAACCTTATCCTCAAACAATAACTTACCGCCAAGTCTTTCCTCTAGGGGGAAAACCACTTCTGGCAGCATCAGAAATGAAGGGATAAGAAATAACTTGTTTTTAAAAGCCAATATTTTGTGTCAGTTTCTGCTGCACAACATGAGTCACCTCCCCCACCCCCCATCTCACCCCTCTAGGTCCTTCCCGAGCACTGAGCTGAGTCCACATACATGTGTTAATACACAAATATGCACATAAAGGCAGTCAACTAATCTAAGCAAAATACCTGAGCTGGTATTTTACGGCTGATATAACCTCCCATATCGTTTAAACAGCCATCCAACAGTACAGCTCTTCTTTACTACCAAGTTCAACTGCCATACCTTTGGGGAGCAGGGAGAGGCAGTGCACTTAAGTTCCTGGGTAATTAGGAAATAGCGAATTTTCCAACCATGACCATGAGCTTCTAAGAGACAAAATCAGAACCTGAACTCTGGCTTTCTGATTCCAACTCCACTTCTCTTTCTGTGACGTTATAGGGTCATCTAAATAAGCCTAAACTCCAGCATCATGGGGGTATGCTGATCTGGCTTTCCAGCTGGTGCTAGTGGTAAAGAACCACCTGCCAATGCAAGAGATGTACGAGACACAGGTTTGATCCCTGGATTGAAAGAGCCCCTGGAGGTGAGCATGGCAACCCACTCCAGTATCCTTTCCTAGAGAATCCCATGGACAGAGGAGCCTGGCGGGCTAGTCCATAGGGTCACAAAGAGTCTACACGACTGAAGCAATTTAGCATGCATGTACACTTCTTTGCATGCTGTAGGAGCAACATCAACTAGAAAAGATCCTAATGCTCTCTGTGAAGCTAACTTAAGCCAACAACGTATGCTGATGGCATTTTTTTTCAAACTGGGAGGTGGTGGTGGGAGGGGAATGGGACAGAAACCTGGGAACATCAAAGCAAATAAAAACCAGATGCTACCAGCCTTCAAAACAAAGCTCAGATACATTTCTCCTGTCATGATGTCTCCCCAGTGCCTCTTGGTAACTCTGTGCTCCCTTTCCAAAATACCTTGCCCATATTCTGTATGGAATTTGTCTCCTTATTTGTGGATATGTCTGTATGTCCATCTAGACAGGAAGCTCCTGGAAGGCAATAGGCTCATAAATGTTTAGAGGTAAGGCCTTCAGAACTGAAAACTCTGCTTCAATATAAAAAAGAAAAAAATACAAATATGAAGAATGAGTAAATGAATGAGGCAAAGCTAAAGACACAAAGCTGAAGGAGGTCTCTCTTGACTCCTATAGCAGCCTCCAGCTAATTCGACTGCTTACTGTTCCCAAACAGTTAACCCTAAAAATTGCTTAACCCTAGACCAGGTAATCTACAGAAAGTAAAGACACAATAGTCCTTTGTCCCAGGGATGCTCAACAGTCTAGCTGTAGGGCTAAGACACACAGCTAAAACCAAGAACCACTTAAGATCAAAGAGCCAGAAGTGGCAGATGTTATATAACTGGATAGAAACGATTTCTTGGAAAGCACGCTTCTATTTTTGGAAGAAAGTGACCTATAAAAGTGACATCTATTATTACTACTTACTGTCCCCTCACAATAAGGCCCCAACCAGCGGGACGCTGAAGAAAGACGATATGAAAGGCTCTTTATTATCTTTCGTAAACTGTTTCTGCTTCACTCCAAGAAGGCTGTGGCATCAAAAACCATTTCTGATTGCTATTAATCTCCTGCCATCCTCTCTGAAACCTCTGTCATTAATGAAGTTGGATGGGCCTTATTTCGATTTCCTGTGTAAAATCTCACTAGAGGTTGAGGTCCAAATTCCTGAGAGGTTTAGGACCCTTTCCTACATGGACATCCCTCTACCGCAAACCCAACTTGCTCAAACCAAACCACAAAGTAGATATTTATGGTATGTAGATGAAATAGGAACTTTCATTAGTCACAAGGTAAAAACTCTCTTCGGCATCTGCAGTCCCAAAATGCGTAAGTAGAATTTATAAACTTCTTTGGGCAGCCAAAGGTTTGACTGCCTTGCCAAACAGCATCTTGGGTTATTGGTGTAATCCCTCAGGGCATATGCTTGGTGGCTCAGCTGTGTCTGACTCACTGCCACCCTGTGGACTGTAGCCCCCAGGCTCCTCTGTCCATGGGATTCTCCAGGCAAGAATACTGGAGTGGGTTGCCGTTTCCTTCTCCAGGAGACCTCCTCAACCCAGCGACAGTCTCCTGAACTGCAGGTGGATTCTTTACTGGGGAAGTTCCTCAATTCCTCAGAAGTACCACCGAACACATTCCTTTTTGGGAAGTGAATATAATCATATCTAGAAAATATCTCAAAAGAATTTTACATCCTGTCTAATGCTGAGCTAATGATAGTCTAGACTGAAAAATGACTGATTGGATGTTTGGGGATTTATAAAATAACTTTTTCCTTTTGAGATGGTGGTCAAGTTTGCTTCCTGGGTATTGGGAGTTATGTTGGGAGGGTCTAATACATAACAAAAGGCTCTGCTCAGCACAAACTGAGGTACCAGAGAGAGGCAGAATTTCGATTTTTAAATGAGTAGAACCTATGAGAAACTAACCTGGTAACATAGCTAAGAGAATAATCGGGACGTCTGCTCCCTTATCATGCTGGTTGACAAGGTTTAGGACATATGAAAAACAACCCATAACATTTTGGGTTTTGATTCTTCCAACACCCAACAAGAGTGCTACTATTTTGTATATCTAGTCAGAATGCCGAAAAACCAACAGCAATAATACTATTAACAGAAAATTAAAAAACAATCAGGGTTACCACACATTCTTTCAATATTGTATTCACATTCAAATTTAAGGACTAGAATGTTACTGCTGCTGCTAAGTCACTTCAGTCGTGTCCAACTCTGTGCGACCCCATAGACGGCAGCCCACCAGGCTCCCCCATCCCTGGGATTCTCCAGGCAAGAACACTGGAGTGGATTGCCATTTCCTTCTCCAATATAAAATGCATGAAAATGAAAGTGAAGTACATAGCCCTTAAATCTGAATGTGAATACAATATTGAAAGAATGTGTGGTAACCATGATTGCTTTTTTTTTTCATGATTGCTTTTTTTTTTCTATTAATAGCACATTATATACATAACATTATGTTTCCCTGGGAGCTCAGTGGTGAAGAATCTGCTTGCTATGCAGGAGACCTGGGTTTGATCCCTGGGTCGGGAGGATCCCCTGGAGGAGAGAATGGCAAACCCACTCCAGGATTCTTGCCTGGAGAATTCCACGGACAGAGGAGTCTGGTGGGCTATAGTTCATGGGGCTGCAAAGAGTTGGATACGACTGAGCGACTAATACACATACATACACAAAACATTACAGAAAAGCTGCCACTGTCAGAAAGTGACTGTTAGGTGAAAGACAGCCCCTCAATGCATCTTATAGATCAAAACCGCCATTCCATAGAAATCCTTAAAGCACAGAATGTCACAAGAATCAGTAACTTTAGAGATAATCTAGTCTCACCTGCTCATTAGTAACATAGGATGACAATAGAAAATAAGCCTGGAACCTATTCTTACTGCACAGTTCTTCCCACTGCACTCACCTAACAATGCTTTCTAAGTATTGGGTTGGCCGAAAAGTGTGTTTAGGTTTTCGAACGAACTTTTTGGCCAGCCCAATACCTTCTCTTCTCAAGGCATTGTGCTTGATATGAGATCCTTTCTCTTAAGAAGACATTCCGTATCAAGACACAGAAAAAAATGCATTATATGAAATTAGACAATAATGGTATTCAGTAAGACCACAACTCTTGGCTACTAAAAACCAAAGTGAGGGAGTAACTAAATTAGTAGTTGCAAATTCAACTGTAGCAAATGTGAACAGATTAAATATTCCAATTAAAGGCAGACAATGTCAGAATGGATTAAAGGAACAAGACCCAACTATTGCAGACTGTTATCTATAAGAAACACATTTTCAATACAGGGACACATACAGGTGGAAAGTAAATGGATAGAAAAGTATGTATGTAACAGCTGTAATGGGAAACAATGTCAAAAAAAGAGGAAACTTCAAGACCAGAAAGGACTTCTCATACTGATAAAAAAGTAAGCTCATAATCAAAGTTTTATCAAAGTTCATACACCAGGAAAACATACCAATCACAAATGTGCATACACTTAGCAGATCTTCAAAATAAATGAAGTAGAAACTAATACAACTAAGGAGGTAAATAGATCATTCTTCAATCATAGCTGGAGATTTTACTCTTTTTTTCTCGCAACTGATAGAACTACACAGAAAAAAAAATCCCCAAAGACCATTGAACAACACTATCTACCACCTTGACTTAATTGATGTTTATAGAACATTACATCCATAAACAGCAGAATATACTTTCTTTCAAATACACATAGTATGTTCACCAAGAGAGATCATTTATGCTGAGCCACAAATAAACCTCAATAAAAAAAACTTTTAAGAAACTGTAATGGTACAGAACAAAAACCTCTCTGATCAAAAGGGAATTAAATCAGAAATCAAGAAAAACTCTATGTTTTTGGAAACTCAGAAATGAAACAATCCATTTGTATACAATCCACAGATAAGAATAAAATTTCAGGAAACAATGTAAATTGAATAATAATTAAAATAGAACATATTAAAATTTGTGGGATTCAGCAAAGCAGTGCTTATGGGAAAAACTTAAAGTTTTAAATACTTAGGTTAGAAAAGAAAAATGGTCTAAAGGATAGCTAGGTTTCTATACCTTATTTAAGCAAAGAAAGAAAAGCGCAAAGTAAACCCAAAGAAAGTAGAAGACGATATAAAAATAAAAGCAGAAATATATAAAGTAGAGGGTATAAACAAAATCAAAAGTTAACTTTTTGCAAAGAACAACAAAATTGATAAACCGTAACTAGACTGATAAAGAAAAAAAGAAAGAACACAGATTATCTATATCAGGATTGAAGCAGGAGTGACCAATAACATCTCACAGACATTAGAAACAAAGTAAGGGAATGTTATGAACAACTTTATACCAAAAAGCTTGACAACTTGGATAAGACAGTCAAATTCCTTGAAAGAGACAACTTACGAAAATGGACACAGATGAAACATACTATCTGAATACCCCTTTGTCTATTAAAGACAACTTACGCAAATGGACACAGATGAAACACAATATCTGAATACCCCTTTGTCTATGAAAGGGATGGAATTAATCATCCACAGTGTGAGTCACTCAGCTGTGCCCAACTCTTTGGGACCCCTGTGGACCGCAGCCCACCGGGCTCCTCTGTCTATCGGATTTTCCAGGCAAGCATGCTGGAGTGGTTTCCCATTTCTTTCTCCAGGGGATCTTCCTGATCCAGGGATCAAACCCGGGTCTCCTGCACTGCAGGCAGATTCTTTACCAATCATCTAAAACCTTCCCATAAAGAAAACTCTAGTCCTGAACAGTTTTACTCATGAATTTCAGCAAACATACAGAAGAAATAATATTCATCTTATATGAAGTCTTTCAGAAAATAAGGAGGAAATGCTTCATAACTTGTTTTATAGGGCTGGCATAACACTGAAGCCAGAATGTAACAAAGAAAAGAAAGCATGAAACCACAGAGCACCATCCGCCATAAATAAAATCCTTTACAAAGTATTAGAAAGTTGAATCCAGTGAGATGTAGCATAACAACCAAATAGCATCTATCTTAGGAATGCAAGGTTAGTTCAACATTAAAAAAAAATTCAAAGTAATATACATTATCAGAATGAAAGAGGAAAAGAGTGTTATCATTTAAATAGTCACAGAGAAACCATTAGACAAATGAGTTTAATGATAAAACTGTAAAATTTTTCAATCCGATAAAGATATCTTAAAAAAAAAGACTCTCAAGTAACACTGCACTTAATATTGGAGTATTAAATGTTTTCCCTATATTATTGGGAGTAAGACAGACTCATTCTCATCACTTTCATTTAGCACTGGAAAAAATGTCCAAGCTTTTGCAATAAGGAAGAAAAGCATCCACAACCTAAAGGAAAAAAATTAAAATTCACTGTATTTGCAGATTACATGATTATTTTTAAAGAAAATTCTAGCATATCTACAAAAACAACTTACAGAACTGAGTAGTGAATTTAGTAAGTTCATATGCTATAAGGTTAATACACAAAAATCAACTATGTACCTAGATACTAACTGCAAACAATTTGAAAATACAACTGAAAAAAATTTCACTTAATATAACATCAACAAACAAAATATTGGGTTGACCATAAAAAGTCTATCCTGTTTAACCCACATGAACTTCTGGCCAACCCCAAATTCTGAAATAAATTTAACCAAAAGCTTACAAAATCTCCAAACCAAAGACGCTAAGAGAAATTAAAAACTAGAAGACAGACTATGTTCATAAATTGGAAGGCTCAGTATTGTTAAATTGTCAATTTTCTCAAAAATTTTTCTATACTTTAAACACAATAGCAATCCTATTACACTTTTTGCTAGAAACTGACAAACATAAACTTCATACAGAAGGGCAAAGGACCTAAAATATCCAAAGCAATCTTAAAAAACTAGGACGGAGTTAGAAGATTTACACTACTTCAGGATATACCCTAAAACTACAGTAATCAAGACTGTGGTACTGGCATAAAGACTGAAAACAGATCAGTTGGACAGAAAAGAGTCCAGTCCAAAATTTATATCGCCAATGGATTTTTGACAAAACTGCCAATACAATCTATATGGGAAAGGGAAGTTTTAAAAGAAGTAATGTTGAAACATTAGGTATGTATATACATACCTATACATCAGGTATATATATAGAAAAAAAGAAATCTCAACGCCTATCATGCACTACACATAAAACATTAAATCAAGATGGATCATAAGCCTACATATGAAACTAAACATAAAAGTCAAATCTATAGGAAAAAACACAGGAAAATATCTTCTTGCCTTGTGAGTAGGCAAAGGTTTTTTAAGAGATTAATACAAAATAAGCAGTAATTATGAAAGAAAAAAATTGCTAGATTAAACTTCACCAAGACAAAACACTCTGCTCAAAGATTTTAATGTAATGAACAGTCAAGTCACAGACTGGGTTTTCATTTTTGCAAAACAGAGATTGAACAAAGGACTAGAATCCAAGGCATATAAAAAATAAAACGTAGGAAAAAGGTTTTAACATACACTTCACAAAGGAAATATACACAGAAAGTATAAGTACATAATAAAGTGCTCAGCATCATTAGTCATCAGGAAAATGCAAATTAAAAGCACAGTGAGATGCCACTACACATCCACCAGAATGGCTAAACTTCCAAAGACTGGCACTACCTTACTCTGGTGAGGATGTGGAACAAATGAACACTCCTGTGTTACCGGTGGGAGACGAATGACGCAACCACTTTGGGAAAATGTCTGGCACTTTTGAAACTAAATGTATGATGGTTATTACACCCAAGAGAAATAAATACATACATTCACAAAAAGACTGCGTAAGATTGCTCACTGAAGTTTTATCACAATCACTACAAACTGGAAATAGCCTGGCTATCCATCAACAGAATGGATAAACAAACTATGGTCTACGCCTACAAAGGAGTTCCACCCAGAACTAACAAGATAATGGCTATTATGAAACTCAACATGGATGAAGTTCAAAATAAAACTCTCTATGAAAAGATGTCTCACACAAGAGGATGTGTATTATTTGGTTCCATTTATTTGGTTGGCCAAAATGTCCGTTCAGGTTTTTTTACTGACTTACTAACCCCGAACTAACCTTTTGGTCAACCAACACATCAAGTTTAATAGGCAAAACTCATCTATGAAAGGGGAAAACATGAGAGCAATGGCCGCCTCTGGGAGTCCAGGTGGGGATTTACAGGGAGGAGGCAGGAGGAACCTTTCTGTTTGGCACTGATGCTCTCTGTCTTGGCAGGGTTTTGTTACACGGGTACATGCATTTGTTAGAACTCTTCAAGTGGTACCCACAGCATCTATACATTGCGTTGCATGTAAATTTACTTGAAAAGAAAAGACTGCAGTGAACTAGCTGATGATGTGCATGATAATATATTTGGGGAAAGTGTACTGAAGCCTGCACCCTGCTTTAAAATGTGTTTAAATAAATAAATAAGAGGGATTGATGAATGCACAGAAATGGCTAGTTAGCTAAGCATGTGATGAAGCACATATCATAGAACATAGGTGCTAAGTATGTGATGTTCACTGGAAAATTCTTTCCATTTTTGTTTCAAAAAAAATGTTGGGAGAAAAACTAATATCTCTTTATGATGACTAAGATTGTACCCTAGGTTGTGCTGACAGTGTCAAGGATCCTGGTTACCATCTGTGAAAATCTGATTTACCAAGAGAGGTAGTAAAAGTGATTAATACACAAAGTGAGGGTGGGTGGGAGGTGGGGTACTGGCCCAAAGCCCAGAAAGGCAGAGATATCACTCTCAGGGCTTCTCGGGTTGCTCGGCTTTCTCTGTTACTCTGCAAATCTATGAAATTATCTTCTGGGCCTGGTACCCAGCGTTACCTAGCACTCTAGTTTTTCCAGGACTCAGGAGGACATAGTTGGGGGCTTTAAACTCACTGATGGACATGGGGGAAAAAAAAGGAAGGAACGGAAATGAATTAAAAATTCCACAGGGAGAAGGTATGACTCACCCACTTCTTGATGGGTAACTCCCCTTTTAAATGGCATCTTGTGAGAATAGCCAAGTAGCAACAAAGATTGAAGTAAAACTGCTTCTGGGCAAGACTGATTAAAAAGGAATACAACTGTTAAAAGGTTGCTTTGAGTTATTTGGCGACATGTGCATTCTGGCGAATGGGTGACTCAGACCCCACTGCAGTCCTTTTCATCTCCAGGGTGACGATTTTTGAAGGACGAGAGTCACCAGTAATTGATGATCTCTAGAGACTACTGCTGTCTTAGTCTAAGTGATAGCAGTGATTACCACTTTGCTTGGTTTAATGAGTCTTCACAGAAACCATACCTGCTTCGTCCTTGACTCTCTGTTTACTCAGCTTTCCAGTGTTCCCAGCTGCAGGGAGCTAGCATACTGCTTGCTACTACCCTGCCGCAAATGTTAACCAAGTCCACCTTGTCAGGGTTTTCCCTTACTCTAACTCTTCATCTTTTCAGAAAAAAGCAAAACGTGAAATTAGATGCAACACATGATAGTGAAGCAGGGATAGAGTCGAGCTAACTGTAGAACTTGACGTGAATTCGAACAACGGCTATTAACTTTAAATGAGGCTGACTCATTCATCACAATATGAATAATAACTTCAAGAAAATTTATTTACTTTTTAAAATTTGGCTGCACTGGGTCTTAGTTGCAGCACATGGGATCCAGTTCCCTGACTAGGGATCGAACCTGGGCCACCTGTATTGGGAGTGTGGAGTCTTAGCCACAAGACCGCCAGGGAAGTCCCAGTGTGTAACTCAGTACTATATCTGTGTAGCCATATTAGCATCAACTACTAGGAAAATAAAGATTCCCTGGTGGCACAGTGGTAAAGAATCCACCTGCCAATGCAGGAGACATGGATTCAATCCCTGAGCGGGGAAGACCCCCTGGAGTAAGAAAAGGCAACCCACTCCAGTATTCTTGCCTGGAGAATTCCATGGACAGAGGAGCCTGGTGGGGTACAGTCCACAGGGTCACAAAGAGTCGGACATGACTGAGGACTCATGCACGCAGACTAGGAAAATAAACATGAATTCACTACCTTACATCTGAGAGAGGTGAGCCACACTAGGGAACCCAAATGTTTTTCTTAAATATTATCTGTGCAAGAGAATTTAGAGAACAGTAAGGTAAATGTTCACCCAAAAATTGTGCAGGAAATGTTATGTCCAAAACACAGTACCTCCGGGCTGCTCTGCATTTTGCAAGGATGTCAACATTTGAAAAGTTTTCTGCATTTCTAGTTCTGTAGTACCAACCAGACAACTATTTCTTCAAATTACACAAAGCTTCCCTAAAACACAAATACCAACTTTATTATAGGGAGCTGGCAGTAAAAATTTACCTCCACAAACACAAGACTGCAAATTGGCTTTTTCTAGATTATTTCATAAAAGCATAGAGGCCAGGAGAAAAAAAGCAAAACATGTCAAGTGGGTTGGCAGGACTCAGTGTAGCATTTATGGCTGGTTTTATGGCTCCCAGACTGTACTTTTACTGCTTCCCGAGAGCCATTCATATTTGCTGCAATGAAAACTCAAATCACATATAAATTTTTATCTGAAAATAAAGTGTTTATTGCCCCCTTGAGGTAAATTAAAGAACAGAAACAAAACAACGCCAGCTCTGGTCTGTCCTTTAGAGAAAGAGGCTTTCTTCTTCAAAAGGTTTTTCCTACACACATATCATGATCTGAAGTTATAGAATAAAACTTCATTTCACCCCCAAAAAGGACAATTTATAAACACCACTAGGCATCAGACCATTTCTGAAAAAATAGAGCTAAAACTTCACACAAAGAATATCAGTTCAGTCATTCAGTCGTGTCCAGCTCTTTGCCACCCAATGGACCACAGCATGCCAGGCCTCCCTGTCCATTACCAACTCCCGAAGCTTGTTCAAATTCATGTCCATCGAGTCGGTGATGCCACCCAACCATCTCGCCCTCTGTTGTCCTCGTCTTGCCTTCAACCTTTCCCAGCATCAGGGTCTATTTCTAAGGAGTCAGTTCTTCATATCAGGTGGCCAAAGCATTTGAGTTTCAGCTTCAGCATCAGTCCTTCCAATGAATATTCAGGACTGATTTCCTTTAGGATTGACTGATTTGATTTCCCTGCAGTCCAAGAGACTCTCAAGAGTCTTTTCCAACACCAAAGTTCAAAAGCATCAGTTCTCTGGTGTGCATTCTTCTTCATGGTCCAACTCTCACATCCATATACAACTATTGGAAAAACATAGCTTTGACTAGACAGACCTTTGTTGGCAAACTAATGTCTCTGTTTTTTAATATACTATCTAGATTGGTCATAGCTTTTCTTCCAAGGAGCAAGTATCTTTTAATTTCATGACTGCAGTCACCATCTGCAGTGATTCTGGAGCCCAAGAGAAAAGGCTGTCACTGTTTCCATTGTTTCCCCATCTATTTGCCATGAAGTGATAGGACCAGATGCCATGATCTTCATTTCTTGAATGTTTAATTTTAAGCCAGCTTTTTTCACTCTCCTCTTTCACTTTCATCAAGAGGATCTTTAGTTCCTCTTCACCTTCTGCCATTAGGGTGGTGTCAGCTATACATCTGAGGTTATTGATATTTCTCCCAGCAATCTTGCTTCCAGCTTGAGCTTCAGCCAGCCTGGCATCTTGCATGGTGTACTCTGCATATAAATTACAAAACCAAGATGACAATATACAGCCTTGATGTACTCCTTTCCCAATTTGGTACCAGTCCACTGTTCAACATCTGGTTCTAACTGTAGCCTCTTAACCTGCATACAGATTTCTCAGGAGGCAGGTCACATGGTCTGGTAGTCCTATCTCTAAGAATTTTCCACAGTTTGTTGTGATCCACACAGTCAAACGTTTTGGTGTAGTCAATAAAGCAGAAGTAGAACCGCTCTTGCTTTTTCTCTAATCCAGTGGATGTTGGCAGCTTGATCTCTGGCTCCTCAGCTTGTACATCTGGAAGTTCTCGGTTCATGTACTGTTGAAGCCTGGCTTGGAGAACTTTGAGTATTACTTCGCTAGCATGTGAGATGAGTGCAATTGTGTGGCAGTTTGAACATTCTCTAGCATTGCCTTTCTTTGGGATTGGAATGAAAACTGACCTTTTCCAGTCCTGTGGCCACTGCTGAGTTTTCCAAAGTTGCTGATATATTGAGTGCAGCACTTTCACAGCATCATCTTTTAGGATTTACAATATAGCTCAGCTGGAATTCCATCACCTCCACTAGCTTTGTTCATCATGATGCATTCCAGGATCTCTGGCTCTAGGTGAGTGTACATACCATTGTGGTTATCTGGGTTATTAAGAACTTTTTTGTATAGTTTTTCTATGTATTCTTACACCTCTTCTTAGTATCTTCTGCTTCTCGTAGGTCTATACTGTTTCTGTCCTTTATCGAGCCCATCTTTGCATGAAATGTTCCCTTGGTATCTCTAATTTCCCTGAAGAGATCTCTAGCATTTTCCATTCTATTGTTTCCCTCTATCTCTTTGCATTGCAAAATTTTAAAGTTTCAGTTGATAAAATGTCAAATTAACTGTATCCTAAAAATACATTATACACATCTTTAGCTGGCCTAGCTAGCAAACAGACTAAAAATCTCTGCAGCAAATGTTCATGGAGGGGGGTTGAGGGGTGGAACAACAAGATATTTATGATTCAAACTCACTTAATGCACAAGGTCTGCAACAAGAGAACAGCTGCACTGAGAAAAGAATATATAACACATAAGCATGGGGAGAGAAAAATGTGATGGTCTCAACAGATGATCTGATCCTAAGAGGGAATTCTCAGAGTTCAGTGGATTTTTAGGCAGTAATCCTCTGAGGTACTGCTGTCATCCTAACGTCATGGGGCTTTGAACTAATTAAGGCCGTTTTTCCTCTAATTGCATTTTATTCTAAGCTGTCATCTGTTTGTCAGTATTATTAGGAAGAAGGCGTTGCATTACATCATGACTCCCTCAAAAGTTTGAAAGACTTCAGCGTTTTACTCAGCATGACTCATATTCATGAATGATCAAGGTTCCGAATGAGCAGTAAAAATAAGGTCCCACTTCATCCTGCTACTCAAGGCCCTGCAGGAGGGAGATCAGGCTGGCCTGCTGTGGCTCAAAGTCGATTCATGGACACAGAGTTAACCTATCGCCTCCTCTGGTGGCCACCACACAAAGTAGGCTGCTCACACCCACTCTCCCAGACGCTGAGCACTCCAACCGGGCACCTCAAACTGTTGCTGAATCTGAGGTTATACAGCTTTGTCACAAAAGAATTCTGAAATGAAGTGATAGGTAAGAAGTGAATCTGGTCCCATCACTTCATGCAAACAGATGGGGAAACAATGGAAACAAGTGACAGACTTTCTATTTTGGGGGCTCCAAAGTCACTGCAGATGGTGACTGCAGCCATGAAATTAAAAGACGCTTGCTCCTTGGAAGAAAAACCACGACAATCCCAGACAGTGTATTAAAAGGCAGAGACATTGCTTTGCTGATAAAGGTCCATCCAGTCAAAGCTATGGTTTTTCCAGTAGTCATGCATGGATGAGAGAGTTGGACCATAAAGAAGGCTGAGTGCCAAAAAATTGATGCTTTTGAACTGGGGTGCTGGAGAAGACTCTTGAGAGTCCCTTGGACTACAAAGAGATCAAACCAGTGAATTCTAAAAGAAGTCAGCCCTGAATATTCATAGGAAGGACTGATGCTGAAGCTGAAACTCCAATAGTTTGATCACCTGATGCAAAGAGCCAACTCAGTGGAAAAGACCCTGATGCTGGGAAAGATTGAGGGCAGGAGGAGGAGGGGACGACAGAGGATGAGATGGTTGAAGGGCATCACCTACTCAATGGATATGAGTTTTAGCAAACTCTGGGAGATAGTGAAGGACAGGGAAGCCTGGTGTGCTGCAGTCCACGGGGTAGCAGAGTCGGCCATGACTGACTGAACAATAACTATGACAAGTGGGAGAATTATTCCAATTATTTGAGGGAAGGGGCAGAGATTTCCAGGAGTCACCATCCACTTTTTGACCTCTTTGGTTAGCCTTAGAATGGTCATGGCGCTGGTGGGTGTGCTATTTAGCATGCTAATGTATTTCAGTGAGTGTATGATGAGGCTCAGTGTCTACTAGATGCTAACTGTTTACCAGCTTGGTTCCAACCAGTCTGCCATGTCCCATGGCCATGTCATGGGTTTCCCGGGTGGCTTAATGGTGAAGAATTTGCTGCCAATGTAGAAGATGCAGGAGACCTGGGTTTGATCCTTAGGTCAGAAAGATCCCCTAGAGAAGGAAATGGCAACCCAGTCCAGTCTTCTTGCCTGAAAAATTCCACGGGCAGAGGAGTTGGGTGGGCTACAGTCCATGGGTTCGCTGAGAGTTGAACACGATGGAGCGCACGGGCACACACACGCCCGTCTCATTCTTTTAAAGGCTGTGTCCTGCCCACTTCCCTCATATTTCAAAACTACCCTGGAAATTTATTTAAACTTATGAAAAAGTCTCTCTCCTCTTTTCATTTTTACCAACCCAAAGGACAGCATTAAGACATTAAGGGGATTGAAGCAGGGTGAGCACAGCACCCTGTCCGCCATTCCAAGAGGCACCCCTACGTGGGTCATTAGTTGTCAATATCCGGCCAACAGACGATCATTCAAAATTCATTCACCAGTTTACTTGTGGCTGCTATATGCCAAGAACCATTCTAATTACAGGATAATGAGAGCATCTTTGGGTTCATTCAAGTCCTACTTATCACCCTGCAAAAAAACTTAGAGGGGCACTGTTTGAACAACCTTAAAATTCACTGTCTTCCTGCACCCAACCCACCCTCACTGTAATAAAAAAGAAGCCAGAAAAAAAAAGCCTCAAGGCAGTGGAGAGGGAGTGCAAGGAAAAAAAGAAACATATTTCTTCCAGTATTTTGAAGCTCTGGTGATGTATACAAACGTGTGCCCATACACACACAGACAGGCACTTTTGTTCGTTTTACGCCTGGCACGATGTCCTGCGTTATAATTATAGCCAAGTTTAGGCTCTGAAAACAAAGCTGCCTTGGCTTCAGAGGCCCCACTTCACCTCCTGTGGACCTGGGCCAAGTGGCTTCATCTCTCTGGGCCTCAGTTTCTTCACTTGTAAAACAGGGATGATTTAAATATATAACTCAAATGCTCAGTGTCTACTAGATGCTAACTGTTTCACCAGCTTGGTTCCAACCAGTCTGCCATGTCCCATGGCCATGTCATGGGTTTCCCGGGTGGCTTAATGGTGAAGAATTTGCTGCCAATGTAGAAGATGCAGGAGACCTGGGTTTGATCCTTAGGTCAGAAAGATCCCCTAGAGAAGGAAATGGCAACCCAGTCCAGTCTTCTTGCCTGAAAAATTCCACGGGCAGAGGAGTTGGGTGGGCTACAGTCCATGGGTTCGCAGAGAGTTGAACACGATGGAGCGCACGGGCACACACACGCCCGTCTCATTCTTTTAAAGGCTGTGTCCTGCCCACTTCCCTCATATTTCAAAACTACCCTGGAAATTTATTTAAACTTATGAAAAAGTCTCTCTCCTCTTTTCATTTTTACCAACCCAAAGGACAGCATTAAGACATTAAGGGGATTGAAGCAGGGTGAGCACAGCACCCTGTCCGCCATTCCAAGAGGCACCCCTACGTGGGTCATTAGTTGTCAATATCCGGCCAACAGACGATCATTCAAAATTCATTCACCAGTTTACTTGTGGCTGCTATATGCCAAGAACCATTCTAATTACAGGATAATGAGAGCATCTTTGGGTTCATTCAAGTCCTACTTATCACCCTGCAAAAAAACTTAGAGGGGCACTGTTTGAACAACCTTAAAATTCACTGTCTTCCTGCACCCAACCCACCCTCACTGTAATAAAAAAGAAGCCAGAAAAAAAAAGCCTCAAGGCAGTGGAGAGGGAGTGCAAGGAAAAAAAGAAACATATTTCTTCCAGTATTTTGAAGCTCTGGTGATGTATACAAACGTGTGCCCATACACACACAGACAGGCACTTTTGTTCGTTTTACGCCTGGCACGATGTCCTGCGTTATAATTATAGCCAAGTTTAGGCTCTGAAAACAAAGCTGCCTTGGCTTCAGAGGCCCCACTTCACCTCCTGTGGACCTGGGCCAAGTGGCTTCATCTCTCTGGGCCTCAGTTTCTTCACTTGTAAAACAGGGATGATTTAAATATATAACTCAAAGATTTCTTGGGAGAATTAAGTAAGTAAATACTTATTGCAGCGCCCAGCACACTGCAGACAGTGTAAATGTGATTGCCTCCCTTCACTCCCATTGCCCGCGTCCCTCCCGCCACGGTTCTGATGGATGCCAATGGTGACCCTGACTCCATCACCTCTTCCACGTATTTATACTTACACAGGCATGGCCACACAAAAGACGGGATCACACAGTAAGAGCTGCTCTAAAACTTGCTTTTTCATGTAGTGTACCCTAGAGATTCATGAGACTCTCCCAAAAGGTAAGCTCATTCATTTGCATGATGATAAACACCTGTAACAATCTGATAATCCTCAGTTTTATAGGGCTGGCCAAAAGTTCGGTCAGGTTTTCCCATGAAACGTTACAGAACATTTTTTTTTGGACCATTTATTGCCAGCCCAGACAGCTCTTGTACTGCCTACACACGTCCCCACTTGGGGCATTTCAAACTTAATGAAGCCAAAGGAAAAGTCTTGACTTTTCTCCCACAAACCCGTTCTTTCCCCTGTTCTTCCATCTGGGTAGGCAGCGCCACCCTCGGTCGCTTTCTACAACCCCGAACTGAGTGTCATCCTCGACTCCTCCCTCTCATTTCCAACCTGATTCAAGTCCATCAGCAATAAAATATAGCTCTAACCCATCTACCCTTTTCTGTCACTGCGGCCCCCACCCTCATTCGAGCAGGGGTGGGCACAAGAGCCTCCCACCTGGTTCACCGCTTCTGCTCTGGCACCCCTCAAATCCACTTGCCACGCACGACCCGGGATGCCTTCAGACCTACAAACCTGGACACGCCACTCTCTGGCTTCACACCATTCGCCTACTTCCTCCTGCTGACTCCAGCGTTTTTAAGTCCTCAACATCCAGCGTGACCTTCAACTCCCTCATGACATCTGCGCCTCGGTTCGCTGGAATCTAGCCACATCTGCCTCCTCTCTGAGGAGCACCTCAAGTTTCTTCCTTGTTTCAGCGCCTCTGTCTTATTTGTTTTCTGTGCCTGGCCTGACTGGCTCCTCCACATACTTCGATCTCAGCTTAAACATCACCAGGTCACGTTCAGAATCAGCCTGCGTTTCCTCCAGCACAGCAGTCTGTCTCTATCACCGCACCTACTGTCTGTCATCTGCTGAACCAGCAGAATGTGAGCACCGCCAGGGCAAGGACAGCATCCGTCTTGTTCACCGTGTTGTTCCCGGCACCCCAGGCAGAGCACGGTCCCTAGTGGGCCTTCAATTAACGTTCAGTAATTAAAGGCAGAGTACTTAGCTAGGTAGCTTAGCCAGGTGTCCCCGAAATTTCTGAAAATAAAAACTATTTTAAGACTTTCCCTTCTAAAATCACCAAACTTAGCAAACTTTAGTTTTCTTCTCACCAAAAATGGAGAGAAGAAGAAAGAATGGTTCAAAAGAAAGCATAGCTGTCTTCTGTTTTATCAACTAGAATTTGAAAGGAATAAACGATCCCATTCACAAAGAGAAATGACTCAACAGTCATCAGACAGTAAGTCATAAAACAATAACTATTAAATAATAGTCGTTTGTTCTGTGAATTTGATAGCAGCTCACTGTCTCAGATTAAAAGTACCACCCATGCTCTTTCTGGGCGAGCTCACCAACTGCAATCAAGGCCGCTCCTGCAGCTTAGACCAGCCAAAGGCCGAAAAGATCTGCACAGTGATTTTGTATGTTTTGTTTTTCTTTTTGTTCCCCTTTCTTTTTATTCTTTTGCACAGTGACTCTGTGAGAATACTAATGCCAATGGACCGCACTCACTTTTAAAAAACATAACCCATCTCCCCACAATATAGCAGTAACAACAAGCGCTAGGACTACATGAGATGATTCTTGTTAACTAAACTTATCGTGGTCACCATTTCATGATATAAGAGAAGTCATTATGCTGTACCCTTGTAGACAGTATTGAACGTCAACTACATCTCAGTGAAGTTGGAAAAAATGTATTTAACTGTACAACCCATGAAAACCATGCAAGTAAAAAGAATGAAAACCTCTCCCCTTGTCCCCCAAAGAATAGGAGGATAGACACAGAGCAGAAGGGATTCTCACAGACTGCTGCTAGGAGGCGAAACCAACAACCACCCAGGTGAATATGATAAAATAAGGATGTCTTACTTGACGGCCTCATAAATATTGTTGGAGGTATGTCCTGATAAGGCATCATGTAAATTTCGAATAAAATAATCTCTGTATTCTTCTGGAAGGGCCATAAATGTTCCACCCATCACGATAAATTCCACTTTATCCACACTGTGACCAAGTTGTTTTAACTGAAAGACATAAGTTTGTCAGCGTTAGGGAGGTATAGTCAACTACTCTTAAGTGGCTTACTGAAAATTTCTAATTTGACTTGGCAGTGTTTTCATCACTACAATTTAAAAATGAGAAGCAAACATGTTGAGCAAATCTACAGACTCAAGAAAATAGGCTCCAGAGTCTGAAAGAAAAATAATTATGGCTCAAATAAGAAGGAAGAGTAAGAATTTAAAATAATCAAGTTTGATGTCGACTTACAGAGTTAAGTGAACATTCAAAAATACAGAGAATATAAATTAGCAGCAAGATCATACAAGATATAATTGTATACATTGTAACAGAATGAACAAATCTTTCTTATGTGTTTTTTAAGACTTCACTGAATTTGTTACCAGACTGTTGCTGTTTTATGTTTTGTTTTTCTTTTTTGCTCAGGAGGCACATAGAATCTTAGCTCCCTGACTAGGGACTGAACCTGTACCCCTGCACTGGAAGGCAAAGTCTTAACCCCTGGACCATTAGGGAAGCCTCCTCAACATGTATTTTATGCCAGACCTTGAGGTCAGCATTGAGGACAAAGAAGACTACAGGCAATATAACCAGGACTTGATGTAAACGAAAGAAAGCAAACACCAGATGAGAAAGCAGCATTAAGAAAGCAGTTTCAAATGAAAACTTTGCAGTTTTGAATTGTGAAGATTCTGGATACAGGTGGCACCTTTTTAGCCTGGTTTCAGAGGTGGAGGGAAAAAATCAGTCTGAAATATAATATCTCCTCTACGTGGGGATACAGTGATACAGATCTTTCCATTTTTCAACAACAATAAGTCAAGACTTTAATTTTTAAAAACAGGAATTTCGATTTCTTGCCAGGCTTGAGAAAAACTCAGTCAAGTGGACTACAAATTATGAACTCTAATGAACTAAGAGGATATCTGCACTTAATGTGAGCAAAAGTTATCTTTTTGAATACTTATTTCTGAAAATGGAAAATAGCAACTTATAAATACATATATCCTTATAGCAGGTTGGCCAAAAACTTCATTCCAGCTCTTCCATAACATCTTATTGGAAAAACCCAAATGAACTTTTTGGCCAACCCAATACACATGTAAATCCTTACACATACATAAGCATATGTGCATTCATGTACAACACATGCAAATATCTAAGATGTGTGTATAGCTATCAACACTAACGGGATCCTCCATCTACGGTCATTCACCAGGGATACACAATTAAATCTTCCTGGTAGCTTTTTCAAAATATCTTGCCTGGACCCTAAATCAGACAGCACCACATAACTCCAGTGGTGAAACGTGGAGCATGTTTTGAAAAAGTCATTCAGGTGATTCTAGTACATTTACAGCTGGGAAAAGAATCACTGCTCTCTGGTACTTTCTACATCTTCCAGAAGCCACAATTCTTCTTGGTAAACAGACACCTTTCAAGCTCTGCTGAAACATTTTAAATAAATACCATGGCTAAAAAAGAAATGAACACAGAAGTGACTTTCTGTTACGTGTTACTTTCCCTTTCAGACTGTCTGTCACCCGACTAGATGTTATATAAAAACTATGGACAGTGCATGAGTTGTTTTAAATTAAACAAGTTTAAAATGAAATCAATATTCAGACTTCTTGAGCACAGCAAGGCCACTGACAAGTACTTGTTTTTTAGTCAGTTATATTAAGATATAATTTATACACTGAGTTGGCCAAAAAGTTCATTTGGGTTTTCCCGTAAGATGTTGCAACTTTTCTGGCCAACCCCATATAATAAAATCCATTAACTTTAAGTCCACAATTAAATGAGTTTTATACAGAACAATTCCATAGTTTCCACGAGTCCCTCATTCCCCTGTAGTCAATTCCCTATTCTTATCCCAGCAAACCAGCCACTATACTTCTCATTTGGCTTATGGAAGCTAAAATTCAATCCACCCACCTATTGTCTAAGACCTCTGACACCGCCACACACTGTAAGTTTCATAACATGCATGCCTTTCGACAAACTCAAAGAACTTTAGACTATAAAATCCTCACAGAAAATAATATGGTCTTTAAAGCAAGTGGTGTTTTTGACCCTGCTAGGAACTGCAAAATTGTCCTCTCCCTCAGATGGGATATTAAAAACTTATGAAGGAGAGAAATATTCTTTTAGTTATTTCTGGTTTGACTCAAATCAAGCAACATACCTCCTAAGTATAAAGATCTAATGTAAAAATGCTTTGTAAAACCTTACCTGTTCTATCCGGTGTCTTGTCTGCAGGTAAGGGTCATACCTAGCACGGATAGCTCGCATGGAGGTTGGCTAAAAAAAGAAAAATATCCTGTCATGCACACACTGAATTAAAAATAAGATGTCGTTTCAAAAGGGTTGCATGAAGAGCTAAAATTCTCTTGGGCTCCTTTCTTCCTTCCTCTGTTTGGTCAGTTTGAGATAATGACCTGAAGATTATCTGGCTGGTCTCCATTCAACAGCAGGCAGCTCCCTAGGCACAGTCAAAGCTCTGTGTAAACGCTGATGGGATCCCCAGGGTCACCAAATTGTTTTGCTGCTCTAGACAGAGGTGTGCGTGCATATTCAGAAAGAGTTCCTTGAGAAAATAACCTTTGAACCAGATCAGTAAATTACAACACAGTTTGTGACGGCTTAACGCGAAGTCTTCCTGCTGTCATACAAAGCAATGGCCACCAGACGATGACCTGGTAGAAAATGTTCCCAGCCTCTGAGCCCTCGCTACTGAAGCCGCGTGCCTGGACCCTGGGCTCCACAAGAGAGGCCACAATGAAGAGCGGCCCCTGTGCACTGCAGCCAGAGAAAGACTGTGTGCAGAGGTAAAGACCCAGCACAGCCAAAAATAATAAGTAAATAGAATAAAAAGAAAATGTCCCCTGAAGACACATCGTTAAATGGGAAAGGCAAGGTCTTGACAGACAACCTGCGGTGTACAAAGTCAGGATAAAGAAGATGAATTGCCTTTATATCTATATGCTGTTAATATCTAGCCTGCATGAACAGGAAAGGGCCGATACTGGCTGACTGTTCAGTGGCCTGGAGCTGAATGGGGTGGCCAGGAAAGTGATGAGAGGGAGCCTTTTCACTGAGAGATTTCTTTTGAATTTTTATAATTTGATCTATTTAGAACAAAAAGTTTCCCGTAAGATGTTGCAACTTTTCTGGCCAACCCCATATAATAAAATCCATTAACTTTAAGTCCACAATTAAATGAGTTTTATACAGAACAATTCCATAGTTTCCACGAGTCCCTCATTCCCCTGTAGTCAATTCCCTATTCTTATCCCAGCAAACCAGCCACTATACTTCTCATTTGGCTTATGGAAGCTAAAATTCAATCCACCCACCTATTGTCTAAGACCTCTGACACCGCCACACACTGTAAGTTTCATAACATGCATGCCTTTCGACAAACTCAAAGAACTTTAGACTATAAAATCCTCACAGAAAATAATATGGTCTTTAAAGCAAGTGGTGTTTTTGACCCTGCTAGGAACTGCAAAATTGTCCTCTCCCTCAGATGGGATATTAAAAACTTATGAAGGAGAGAAATATTCTTTTAGTTATTTCTGGTTTGACTCAAATCAAGCAACAGTACCTCCTAAGTATAAAGATCTAATGTAAAAATGCTTTGTAAAACCTTACCTGTTCTATCCGGTGTCTTGTCTGCAGGTAAGGGTCATACCTAGCACGGATAGCTCGCATGGAGGTTGGCTAAAAAAAGAAAAATATCCTGTCATGCACACACTGAATTAAAAATAAGATGTCGTTTCAAAAGGGTTGCATGAAGAGCTAAAATTCTCTTGGGCTCCTTTCTTCCTTCCTCTGTTTGGTCAGTTTGAGATAATGACCTGAAGATTATCTGGCTGGTCTCCATTCAACAGCAGGCAGCTCCCTAGGCACAGTCAAAGCTCTGTGTAAACGCTGATGGGATCCCCAGGGTCACCAAATTGTTTTGCTGCTCTAGACAGAGGTGTGCGTGCATATTCAGAAAGAGTTCCTTGAGAAAATAACCTTTGAACCAGATCAGTAAATTACAACACAGTTTGTGACGGCTTAATGCGAAGTCTTCCTGCTGTCATACAAAGCAATGGCCACCAGACGATGACCTGGTAGAAAATGTTCCCAGCCTCTGAGCCCTCGCTACTGAAGCCGCGTGCCTGGACCCTGGGCTCCACAAGAGAGGCCACAATGAAGAGCGGCCCCTGTGCACTGCAGCCAGAGAAAGACTGTGTGCAGAGGTAAAGACCCAGCACAGCCAAAAATAATAAGTAAATAGAATAAAAAGAAAATGTCCCCTGAAGACACATCGTTAAATGGGAAAGGCAAGGTCTTGACAGACAACCTGCGGTGTACAAAGTCAGGATAAAGAAGATGAATTGCCTTTATATCTATATGCTGTTAATATCTAGCCTGCATGAACAGGAAAGGGCCGATACTGGCTGACTGTTCAGTGGCCTGGAGCCGAATGGGGTGGCCAGGAAAGTGATGAGAGGGAGCCTTTTCACTGAGAGATTTCTTTTGAATTTTTATAATTTGATCTATTTAGAACAAAAAGGAAAAAAAAGAAAAACCATACATAAGAAGATAAAAAAAGTCACTTAGGTTGCTGGCTGCCGGCCTCTTCTGAAGGGGCTGACTGCTTGGAAAGCCTGCTCGCTGGCCTCCTGGTCTCGCTCTTGCCCCCCAAGAGCCATCAAAGGCCTCTTAAAACCTACCTGATGATCCCATGCCTCTGCTTTAACCCTGGATGGCTGCACGTGACACCGACTGGGTGGGCCAAAAAGTTCACTTGGGTTTTTCCATGACAGTTTACGGAAAAACTTGGACAAACTTTTTGGCCAGCGCAATATAACAAACTTCTTGCCTTGCCTTACACGCCTCTGTGTCACTGTCTCCCCTCACCCGCTCGGCTCCAGTGCCCCGCTGTTATTCTCCCTCTGGCTCTGCCTTTTACTAGCCTCTCTGCTAGGGACGCTCCTTCTTGATTTTCTTGAAAGCCTTTTTCTTGTCATTCGGGGCTTAATTACCACGTCACCCCTCCCAGCCAACAAAGCTAAAGTCACCCTCTCCTATATCTTACTTGACTTGACTTCCCTGCTTCCCATGTCAACTGGTACCTGATATTTTTTCGTTTCATTACTGTCTTGTTGTTGTCCAGTCACTAAGTCATGTCCAACTTTTTTGTGACCCCATGGACTGCAGCATGCCAGACTCCCATGTCCTTCACCATCTCCTGGAATTTGCTCCACCTCATGACTCCTGAGTCGGTGATGCTATCTAACCATCTCATCCTCTGCTGTCCTCTTCTTTTGCCTTCAGTCTTTCCCAGCATCATTACTATCTACCCTCCACTTATTAGAATGCAGATCCCACAAGACCTGACCTGTCTTTTTCATGGCTGCAGAGGCAGGAAAACGTCCTGGTGAGGTGCACAGAATTCAAGGCCTGGCCCAGTTATGTTCAGGATGTGTCTTCCAGGCCAGTGATGAAAGCCTTCTAGGCTCCAGTTTCCTTTTCCATAAAACTATGATAATAAGAGTGTCTACCTTCAAAATGCTGCCAGAAGATTTAAAGTTGTAAAGCGTTTAGAACAGTGTTGACATATGTTACTAATAAGCGCTTAGGTAAGTATTTCTGCAGTGACTGGAACAATATATCGAGGCACTTGGCAAATGTTTCATGAATAAGTAACTTGTGCAATCAAGAAAAAAAATAAGAAAGAAAAATTTTAAGAAAGCCAGTACTTGTAAAAGCATATGCTAAGAAAAGTACGACATAACACTCCTCCAGACAGCCTCACGTTACTTTACCTCATATCCAGTGTAAGACTGGGTGGAATATTCGAAATCTGAATCAGGTCCACCAGGGCAGTACCTGCCAATACAACAAAAGGGCGCAGGGTCAGATTCAGAACTCAGCTCCACCGTCCAGTTCAGGTACCTGCAGTCTCCATAAAATCCTGCTTGAACCAGCTTCATTTTCAAATCCTAACAGAAGATTGTACCTTTGTGCTATCTGCAAATACTTACATCTTCTACTAACAAGTAAAAAGGTAAACATATAAAGGAACAATACTGCAGTCGTTTTCAGAGTACTGCAGCTGCTACCATATTATTTTTTTTATTGGAGTGTAATTGCTGTACGAGGCTGTGTTAGTTTCTGCTGTTTGATGAAGTGAATCAGCTGCATGTATATGTATACATACAGCTCCTCCTCCTGGAGCCTCCCTCCCCACCCCACCCCTCCAGGTCCCGACCGAGCACCGAGCTGAGCCCCCTGTGCTATAGCTAGCGAGCTATTTTACACACGGCAGTGTGCGTGTGTCAGCGCCCGTCCTCAACCCGGCCCCCCTCTCCTTCCTGCCCTGTGTCCACATGCCCACACTCTTCATCAGCATCCCTAGTCCTGCCCTGGAAATGGGCTCATCTGTATAACATTTCTAGATTCCATATGACAGATGAATGGATAAGGATGATGTGGTACATCCATACACTAGAACATTACTCTGCCATAAAGAGCAGAACTGGGTCCATTTGTAGAGATGTGGATGGACCGAGAATCTGTCATATAGAGTGAAGCAAGTCAGAAAGAGAAAAACACATATTGTATATCAACACAGAATCATTTTAGAAGTTTAAGCGTTTAGGGGCAAATAACAGCACCTAAATTTTCCTAGTTTGGATTGATATTCACAGTGGTCTCTTGGTAACTATACTTAAGAAAATTTTTTTCCTGATTAATCTGACTATCTAGAATCATGCATATTCTTCTAATTTTTCTAATTATCTAAGCTTAAGAAGTTTAAAGATTATTTATAAGGGTAACTTTTGGGGGATACTTTGCTGATCCAAATTCATTTTAAATTTCTGACATTTGGAATTCAGGCTTCTCATACTTCCATGTTTCATTTATCAAGTTAACAACTATCTACTGTTTTGAGTTCTGTAACCTATGTATTGTATATTGAAACAAATTAAAATCTTTGTATGTTTCATTTTTAAAGCACTGAAATATCCTATTAATGGCTGCTTATTTCAAAGAACTAACTTATTAAATGTTAGTCAAAAGCTAGTTAAAGTTAGTTAAGAAAGTTAAAGTTAGTTAAAAAGTTATTAAGTTAGTTAAAAGTTTTAAATATTACCAGCACACACTGATCAAGGCTCTAGGACTTGCTATATCAATTAAAATGCAAACACATACAAGACTTATATTTCATCATACTCACACACATATATTTCCTGTAAAACTGATGTGTGGACATCTGTGGGGTTTGCACATGACAGCCACAACAGCAATCTATAAAAGAAAAATTAATAAAAAAGCAATTGTGAAATAATTCATAGGAAATTCTGGAGAGTGGTTATCTCAGAAAATGGGAGAGGACCGCAACACAAGGGGCTTCAAAAGCGCTTGTGATGTTGTTTCTTAAACGAAGCCGTGGGTACCAGGGTGATCCCTTTTCAATGTTATTAATCTTCAGAGCAGATGGTACAGAAAGAATCTTAGAGGAAGGGTACCTGCTGGGGCTCCAAGGGAACCACGTGTAGACATGCACAGCCTTCAGTTTCCTGACCTCCGAGCTCACTGTTGGCAGTAAACAGACACTGAGTGGACCGTGATGGATCCAGGATTGAGAGAGAAGTGGACCAGAGCCCCGTGTACATCAGGGCCTATGCAGGTTGACTGCAGCCTGATTTCAGTTTGGTTCAGTCGTGTAACTGGAATTTCAGCTGTGGAGTTAGCATGCAAAGCCTCCTGAGAAAGATGTATGTTTACTGAGAAAGCATGAAGGTTTGGGTTTTTGTGTAACCTCAGTGTCCAGAGCTCAAAAGTCTGTGGCAGTTTTGAAGAATGAAGTATTATATAAAATTTTGGTTATTAAGGATTTAACTTTGTAGCCTTCCTATCTGGAGAAATAAAATCCTTTAAATGAAAAAAAAAAAAAGTGCTGCACTCAATATGCCAGCAAATTTGAAAAACTGAGCAGTGGCTACAGGACTGGAAAAGGTCAGTTTTCACGGCAGTCCCAAAGAAGGGCAATGCCAAGGAAAGCTCAAACTACTGCACAGCTGCACTCCTTTCACATGCTAGCATGGTGACGCTCAAAATCCCTCAAGTCAGGCTTCAACACTACAGGAACCAAGAACTTCCAGACGTACAAGCGGAATTTAGAAAAGTGAGGGGACCCAGAGATCAAATTGCCAACATCCATCAGATCACAGAAAAAGCAAAGAATTCCAGAAAAACTTCTGCTTTTTTGACTACGCCAAAGCCTTTGACTGTACAGATCACAACAAACTGGAAAATTCTTCAAGAGATGGGAATACCAGACCACCTTACCTGTCTCCTGAGAAATCTGTATGCAGGTCAAGAAGCTACAGTTAGAACCAGACATGGAACAACAGACTGATTCAAAACTGGAAAAGGAGTACGTCAAGGCTG
The DNA here is from genome assembly GCA_006408675.1 of Madoqua kirkii. Lineage (NCBI taxonomy): Eukaryota > Metazoa > Chordata > Mammalia > Artiodactyla > Bovidae > Madoqua > Madoqua kirkii. The sequence continues at coordinate 54,898 of SJYC01009545.1, forward strand.
TATACTGTCACCCTGCTTATTTATCTTATATGCAGAGTACATCATGCAAAAGGCCGGAAGAAGCTCAAGCTGGAATCAAGATTGCTGGGAGAAATATCAATAACCTCAGATATGCAGCTGACACCACCCTAATAGCAGAAGGCGAAGAGGAACTAAAGAGCCTCTTGATGAGGGTGAAAGAGGAGAGTGAAAAAGCTGTCTTAAAACTCAACCTTCAAAAAACTAAGATCATGGAATCTGGTCCCATCACTTCATGGCAAATAGATGGGTAAACAATGAAAACAGTGACAGACTTTATTTTCTTGGGCTCCAAAATCACTGTAAACAATGACTGTAACCATGAAACTAAAAGAGGCTTGCTCCTTAGAAAAGAAGTAATGAGAAATCTAGACAGTGTATTAAAAAGCAGAGATATCACTTTGCCAATAAAGGTCCATATAGTCGAGGCTATGGTTTTTCCAGTAGTTGTGTATGGATGTGAGAGTTGGACCATAAGGAAGGCTGAGTGCTGAAGAACTGATGCTTTCAAACTGTGGGGCTGGAGAAGACTCTTAAGAATCTCTTGGACAGCAAGGAGATCAAACCAGTCTATCCTTAAGGAAATCAACCCTGAATGTTCATTGGAAGGACTGATGCTGAAGCTGAAGCTCCAATACTTTGGGCCACTTGATACAAAGAGCTGACTACTGGAAAAGACTCTGATGCTGGGAAAGATCAAAGGCAGGAGGAGAAGGGGTTGACTAAGAATGAGATGGTTGGATAGCATCACTGGCTCAATGGATGTGAATTTGAGCAAACTCCGGGAGATGGTGAAGGACAGGGAAGCCTGGTGTCCTGCAGTCCATGGGGTTGAAAGGAGCTGGATACAACCGAGTGACTGAACAACAGATATACACACATATGTACATATATATCGGAGAAGGCAATGGCAGTCCACTCTAGTACTCTTGCCTGGAAAATCCCATGGACGGAGGAGCCTGGTGGGCTGCAGTCCATGGGGTCGCTACGAGTCGGACAGGACTGAGCGACTTCACTTTTACGCACTGGAGAAGGAAATGGCAACCCACTCCAGTGTTTTTGCCTGGAGAATCCCAGGGACAGGGGAGCCTGGTGGGCTGCTGTCTATGGGGTCGCACAGAGTCGGACACGACTAAAGTGACTTAGCATTAGCAGCAGGACATATATATACACACACAATAAATACAGACACTAATGTGTTATGTACACGTACGTGCATGTACATGCACACATCTACATGTTTATTTCCTCTGTTCACTGAGAGCATCTGGCAGCAGCAACACTCTAACAGCACGGAGCACAGCTAGCACTCAGATCTTTCTTTCTAAATGCCCTTCTCTACAGCCAACAGGGACCTCTTGTATAGATAGGGAATTCTACTCAATGTCATGTGGCAGCCTGGATGGGAGGTGAGCAAATGGACGCTGGGTCACTTTGCTGTCCATCTGAAACTATCACAATATTGCTAATCGGTTATACTCCAGCACAAAATTTAAAAGTTTAAAAAATAAGAAATGAAAACTCTTCTCTAGTCAAAGAAACAGGGCTCCTTGGAGACAAGGCTGATTCCACGGCTGGGGTAAACAAAGTACAAGATGAGCTTGGAACATTTTATTATGACAGAAAGCTAGAAACGACTGAAAGAATCATGAGGACACTTGAAAAGGAAAAGAAACCATCTTGAAAGGGCTCCTACTGGACAAAATTGGGAAAATCTGTACATCAAAATAACGAACGAGGAAACTGGAAGTCTGAAGAGGAACCGGACATTTACACAGTTTCCAAGTACTTCACCCAGAGAAGGCAATGGCACCCCACTCCAGTACTCTTGCCTGGAAAATCCCATGGACAGCAGAGCCTGGTGGGCTGTAGCCCATGGGGTTGCTAAGAGTTGGACACGACTGAGCGGCTTCACTTTCCTGCATTGGAGATGGAAATGGCACCCCACTCCAGTGTTCTTGCCTGGAGAATCCCAGGGACGGGGAAGCCTGGTGGGCTGCCATCTATGGGGTCGCACAGAGTTGGACACGACTGAAGAGACTTAGCAGCAGCAGCAGCAACAGCAAGTACTTCTACCACACAAGACTTGTTAATTTCAAAGTGGAAAAGAGTAACTTCACAAAGAGAATTCCTGGCAGACACCCGCTCCGTCACAGTGGATGACATGAGTGGCAGGACCACGAGCTACGCAGCACCCGGCAGGCTGGAGAAGAGCACCGTGCCACGTCTGTGATGCTCCTGCCAGAGATGCCAGCCCGAGCCTGATCATGAGGACACATCTGATTAAACCACGCTGAGGGAGACGCGATGCAACAACTTGCCTGATATCCTCAAAAGCGTTAAGGCAACGAAGTCCAGGAAGGATGGGGGAAGCGTCCAGCCTGAAGAGCCATGATAACTGAACATAGGTCGTGATTCTGAACCAGGTCCTGCAGCTTACTATTGAGACAGCTGTTGAAACTTGAATGAGACCTGAGGACTAGAGACTGATAACGTATCCATGTTAAATTCCTGATTTTGATGCCTTTATTGTGGTGATATAAGAAAGTGTCCTTGTCTGCAGGAAGCACAGGTTGAAACATTCAGAGGTGTTGATTTTGCAACTTACTCTCAAATGGTTCAGGGAGAAAGTGTTCTTCCCAGTGGATTTTCAACTTTTCTGTCAGCCTGTGACTATTTTTTAATAGTAAAAATGATTAAAATTTAACTTCGATCATTAAACAGTGAGCGAGAGAAACTCCAAAAAAACCCCAAAATTTGCAAATCTGAATTAAAAACTTAAGACTTTCACGCAAATGTTTTTATTTATAAGGAGACACAAGTGGTATATGTATACCACTGATGAAGATGATCTAATTTCTCAACCTTTTATTGAGGACCTTCGATACAGGCCAGGTTCTGAGCCACACAGAGCAGGTGGGCCCTAAGAATACAGAAATATTAATGCACGGCCTCTGTCCTCTGAAATCACACAAGTGAGAAGGGGAAGAGGGTTTAGAGAAATAAGCTATTTCCAAAAAACACAGTAAAAAGCACATCGAAAATACTAGCGATGCTCAAAGGAGGGAATGAGTGAGTCCTGACGAGGGGAGTCAGGAAGCTGCCCCCCTGAGGGGCTGACGCTGCGCTGGCGAGCAAGGGGAGCAACAGGAGCGATCCTTCCCTGTTGGTGGGAACCCAAACTGGTGCAGCCGCTCCGGAAGACAATCTGGCAGTTTCTCACAGAGCTAAACACAGTCTTACCGTATAATCCAGCCATCATGCTTCTAGGTATTTAGGTACTCAAATGCGTGGAAAACTTTTGCACAGGCAAAAACCTTCAAATGTTCATCACAGCTTTGGTCATCACAGCTGCCAAAATTTGGAAACAGCTGGGGTGGCCTTCAACAGGTGCATGGACAGACAAACTGCAGTACACTTAAGACAATGGAGTATCATTCAGTACTACAAAGAATGAGCCAGCAAGCCACTAAAAGGACACAGCATGAAAGCTTAAATGTGCACTGCTGAGTAACAAAAGCCAATAGGAAGCAACTGCAGAACACACTGCCCCCAGCACATGGCACTCTGGAAAGGCAGAACCAGAGAGACAGTAAACAGACCAGGGGCGGGCAGGGGCGTGAGGCAGAGGGAAGCATGGCTAGGGGAGGTTTAGGGCACCGAAACTATTCCATATGCTATGATATGGTGGGTACAAGACATTGTATGTTTGGTAAAACCCACAGAATGTACAACGGAAGGAGACTCTGATGTAGTAAGACTGGTACAGTATTGGGTGCAACCTAAAAAACGACAGAATGATTTCTGTTCATTTCCAAGGCAAACCATTCAATGTAACAGTAACTAAAGTCTATGCCCCAACCACTAACACCGAAAAAGCTGAAGAACGGTTCTATGAAGACCTACAAGACCTCCTAGAATGAACACACCAAAAAAAGATGTCCTTTTCATCATAGGGGACTGGAATGCAAAAGTAGGAAGTCAAGAGATACTTGGAGTAACAGTCAAGATTGGCTTTGGAGTGAAAAATGAAGCAGGGCAAAGGCTAACAGAGTTTTGCCAAGAGAACACACACTGGTCATAGCAAACACCCTCTTCCAAAAACACAAGAGATGACCCTACACAAGGACATCACCAAATGGTCAGTACCGAAATCAGATTGACTACATTCTTTGAAGGCTAAAGATGGAGAAGCTCTATAGTCAGTAAAAGCAAGACTGGGAGCTGACTGTGGCTCAGATCATGAACTGAATTTATTACAAAATTCAGACTTAAAGAAAGTAGGGAAAATCACAAGGCCATTCAGGTATGACCTAAATCAAATCTCTTACAATTATACAGTGGAAGTGACAAATAGATTCAAGAGCTTGTATCTGATAAGAGTTCCTGAAGAACTATAGACAGAGGTTCATAAAATTGTACAGGAGGCAGTGATCAAAACCATCCTTAAGAAAAAGAAATGCAAAAAGGCAAAATGGTTGTCTGAGGAGGACTTACAAATAGCTGAGAAGAGAAGCAAAAGGCAGAGGAGAAAAGGAAAGATATACACATCTGAATGCAGAGTTCCAAAGAATAGCAAAGAGAGATTAGAAAGCATTCTTAAGTGAAAACAACAGAATGGGAAAGACTAGAGATCTCCCCAAGAAAATCAGAGACACCAAGGGAACATTTCATGCAAAGATGGGCTCGATAAAGGACAGAAAGGGTATGGACCTAAGAGAAGCAGAAGATATAAAGAAGAGGTGGCAAGAATAGACAGGAGAACTATACAAAATAAGTCTTAATGACCCAGATAACCACGGTGTGATCACTCACCTAGAGCCAGACATTCTGGAGTGTGAAGTCAAGTCGGCCTTAGGAAGCTCTACAAACAAAGCTAGTGGAGGTGATGGAATTCCAGCTGAGCTATTCCAAATCCTAAAAGATGATGCTGTGAAAGTGCTGCTCAATATGCCAGCAAATTTGGAAAACTCAGCAGTGGCCACCGAACTGGAAAAGGTCAGTTTTCATGACAATCCCAAAGAATGTTCAAACTACTGCACTGCTGCTGCTAAGTTGCCTCAGTCATGTCCAACTCTGTGTGACCCCATAGATGGCAGCCCACCAGGGTCCCCTGTCCCTGGGATTCTCCAGGCAAGAACACTGCAGGGGGCTGCCATTTCCTTTTCCAACGAGTGAAGTGAAAAGGGAAAGTGAAGTCATTGAGTCGTGTCCAATTCTCAGCGACCTCATGGACTGCAGCCCACCAGGCTCCTCCATCCATGAGATTTTCCAGGCAAGAGTACTGGAGTGGGTTCCCATTGCCTTCTCCAAAACTACTGCACAATTGCACATATTTCACAGGCTAGCAAGGTAATGTTCAAAATCCTTCATGGCAGGCTTTAACAGTACATGAACCGAGACTTTCCAGATGTAGAAAAGGCTGGATTTAGAAAAGGCAGAAGAACCAGAGATCAAATTGCCAACATCCACTGGATCACAGAAAGAGCAAAGGAATTCCAAAAAATCATCTGTTTCATTAACTACACTAAAGTCTTTGACTGTGTGGATCACAACAAACTCGGAAAATTTTTAAAGTGATGGGAATACCAGACCACCTTACTTGCCTCCTGAGAAACCTGTATGCAGGTCAAGAAGTGACAGAACTGGACACAGAACAATGGACTGGTTCCACACTGGGAAAGGAGTACATCAAGGCTGTATACTGTCGCCCTGCTTATTTAACTTCTATGTAGAGTACATCATGCGAAATGCCAGGCTAGATGAAGCTCAAGCTAGAATCAAGATTGCTGGAAAAAATATCAATAACCTCAGATATGCAGATGACATCACCCTAATGGCAGTAGGCAAAGAGGAACTAAAGAGCCTCTTGATGAGGGTGAAAGAAGAGAGTGAAAAAACTGTCTTAAAACTCAACCTTTAAAACACAAAGGTTATGGCATCCAGTCCCATCACTTCATGGCAAGTAGATGGGAAACAATGGAACAGTGACAGACTTTATTTTCTTGGGCTCCATAACCATCATGAATGGTGACTGCAGCCCTGATACTAAAAGATGCTTGCTCCTTGGAAGAAAGCTATGACAAACATAGCATATTTAAAAAAAAAGATAGCACTATAGTCAAAGCTACAGTTTTCCCAGTGGTCATGTATGGATGTGAGAGATGGACCATAAAGAAGACTGAGCACTGAAGAATTGATGCTTCTGAACTGTGCTGTTGGAGAAGACTCTTAAGAATCCCTTGGACTGCAAGGATATCAAACCAATCAGTTCTAAAGGAAATCAGTCCTGGGTGTTCACTGGAAGGACTGATGCTGAAGCTGAAGCTCTAATAGTTTGGCCACCTGATGCAAAGAGCTGACTCACTTGAAAAGACCCTGATGCTGGGAAATATCAAGGACAGAAGGAGAAGGGGACGACAGAGGATGAGATGGTTGGATGGCATCACTGACTCCATGGACATGTGTTTGAGAGAACTCCGGGAGATAGTGAAGAACAGGGATGCCTGGTGTGCTGCAGTCCACGGGATCACAAAGAGTTGGATGCGACTGAGCGACAGAACAACATCAATTGATGCATCAACTATATGGCAACCTGGGGGAGGCGGAGAGGAGGTACAGGGGAACTCTGTACTTTCTGCTCAACTGTTCTGTAAGCCTAAATCTCTATAAAAAATAAAAACAAAGCACAACAATAAATGCACGGATAAAAGCATGGAGTTTAGGATGCACAACAGATAGGGGATGCCAATTAGCTGTGTGCTCTTGACATTTTTAGTAGGTCACTCTGGAGGATTTGCTGCAGCTAAGACAAAGCAGGCCTGTTATGAAATGACTCCAATAACCTCCAAAATAAGAAATAATAAAGGTCAGAACATTCCTGGAAGGAATGGACAACGCATTTCACATCATTTGGAAACCAAATAGATGAGGGCACCATGAACTAAGGTGGTCAAGAAGGATGAAAGAGCAAGTCTGAGCAAGCAAGCAAGTCTGGTTTCGCTGTACTGGAGCGTCTACAGGCAGTCAAAGGAGAGACGCCTAACAGGCAATTTGACATGGACAAGTTTGGGGAAAGGCTGGAGCTAGGAGTCAGCGTATGGCAGTATTGAAAAACATCAGTGGGGGCCTCCCTGGCAGTCCAGTGGCTAAGACCCCGCCTTCCAATGCAGGCAGTGCAGGTTCAGTCCCTGGTGGGGCAGCTAAGATCCCACATGACTTGAGGCCAAAAAACCAAAACATAAAACGGAAGCGATGTTGTAACAAATTCAATAAAGACTTTAACAATGATCCATGTTAAAAAAAAAAAAAAAAGACATCAGTGGATGAGATCACCAAAGAAAGTGTGTACAGCAGTAAAATCACTGGGCCTGGGACCGCATAGAATATCCGTTTTTAAAGGCAGGCAGAACAAGAGTAGCTCTCAGAGAAAGAAAAGAAGTGATTCGAGCCAGGAGGAGGACAGAGAATGGGATTGTGGAGACCAGGTGCCTTTGTCAGGTCCAGAGGCTGACAAACCTTTGCTTGCACAATGACAAGCCCACACGTAATGCCTACAACTGACAATTCAAGATTTATCCTGAAAGCACATTATTTGGGGATATGGAAGTAAATGCCACGAAATCAGCTAAGACTTAAAAGCCATTGCCCTGGGTAGGGGAGGGGGCAGGGGGGCTGTAAAGTGGAGGTTTGGAACTATTCGTTTTTCTGAAAGCCTTCTACACTTCGGTACAAACCAACCAACGAACCCCAAACACTTAAGTATAGAGAAGAGACTGGGATTGACGGTACACTCTGCAAAGGTTCTGGGAATTAATTAGTGACAAGTGTGATGTGGTCCGGGAGAGACGGCTACCTGGCAGGTCGGTGTAAGGTGTGAGAAGTACAACAGCCCCACCCAAGGAACAGACTGACCTTAGTTCGCACTGGGAATAAAGGATTTCACTCTGGGAACCAAGTTTGAGGAGGGCCCAAATCCCACCCTGTGTCTTTCACACTCATCCCTGTTATCCTGGAGGCCTGGCCTCAACTGAGGCTCTTCCTGCCTACCTCAAACCGAGAGCATTCCAGCTGGTCTTTCTGTCTCCAAGCGACTGACCCCCCATCTTTAGGAAACATTTTATTTCTTTTTAACTTTGGCCGCACTGGGTCTTCGTTGCTGCACGCAGGCTTTCTCTAGCTGCAGTGACCGCGGGCTTCTCTTTGCGGTGGCTCCTCTCGCTGCGGAGCACAGGCTCCAGGGCCCCGCAGCTGTGGTGCCCGGGGTTAGCTGTCCTGCGGGATGTGTGATCTTCCAGGACCAGGGACTGAACCCGTGTCCCCTGTACCGGCAGGTGGATTCCTAACCATTGGGCTACCAGGGAAGACCTCCCCTACATCTTGTATCCAAATTAATTTTCTGAAAAACTCTATCTGGCTCCCATCACTCCCCTTCTCAAACATCTTTTACAGTTTCTTCGTATCTGGCTTCTCTGTGGGACATCTGGGCTTCCCTGGTGGCTCAGCTGGTAAAAAATCTGCCTGCAATGTGGGAGACCTGGGTTGAGAACATCTCCCGACTCCAGTATTCTGACCTGGAGAATTCCATGGGCTGTATAGCCCATGGGGTCATAAAGAGTCAGACACGACTGAGCAACTTTCACTTCACTTCATCTAAGATCTTTGAGAAGCAGATGCCACACTATCACGTCCCCCCGAAGTCCTGCTGCTTTCCAAAGTGAAGCCCAGCCCTGCTGAGCCTGGGACACTTGTGGTTCCCCCCCACACACACCTCTTACAGCATCTGTGCCCTAATCCCTGCCCCTTGCTCCCACGACTCTCTGTGCTTGCTCTCCGCTTACCTGGGCACCACTTCTGGGTCGGTCAGGCACCACACTTGCCCCTCTTGGGTCCTTCCTAGTTCCTTGTACTGAGGGACATCTGGCTTCTGGACACCCTCCTGAATGGTGTCAACTGGTTCACAGTTACCATACTATCAGTTTGCACTATTAGTTAACTTTTCAAAATACCCTTTATAAGCATGTTATAAGCCACGAGCTTAAGGTGACCAACAATATTTACCATCTTCTGGTAGTCACCGAGTTCAGTGTATACTTTTAAAGACCTCCTCCCCCTCACCACCTTATGCCCCGTGAGTGCACGCTCAGTCGCGTCCAGCTCTTTGCCACCCCGTGGACTGTAGCCTGCCAGGCTCCTCTGTCCATAGGATTCTCAGGCAAGAATACTGGAGAGGGCTGCATGTCCTTCTCCAGGGAATCTTCCCAGCCCAGGGATTGAACCCATGTCTCCAATGGCAGGCGGAATCTTACCACTGAACCACCTGGGAAGCCCCACTTTTAAAAACACCAAAAATCAAAACACCATCTTTTCCTCTAAGTGACTCTCTTCCCTGGCATTCTCTAAGCATCCTGCACGCGTCTCCACTCCAGTACACACCCCAACAGGTGGATTTTATGAATTCAAATCGCCCACCTCCATCCACCTCACTACGTGGAGGCAAGGATCTGTGGCCCAACAGATACACAATCAATATGTGATGATTCGATCACTCACCCCACTGGCAGTTCTGATGGGTTTCGCCTTGAGCTTGGGGACCAAGACCTTCCGATACTGAGGCGGGACCGCAGCAATGATGTCCACCAGGCGGGGCTGCGCCGAGAGCCCGTATTTGGCAGCTGTCCTGGTCTTCACCCTGAAAGTAGAGCATCCAGCATGATCAAGGTCACAATATTCCAAGGACAAGCTATCAGAAGAATAACCTATAAACCATGCCACCCATTCTCACGATCCCATATCCCCTCACAGATGACAAGTGGCTCTGTCAGGGAAACAGGAGAAAAAAATTCACGACTTCTTGTCCTCTGGAGCACCAGAGAGAAAGCCAGATGACCAGGGACGGGACCCAGGACAGTGACATGGTTGAGGCCTCGATCAAGGTAGTGCTCCAGCCTCAAAGGACCCAACCTCCCTTAGCTTCCGCACCACGCATCTGGGCTGAGGTTAACCCTCTCGCGGGGCCTGCCCAGCACACTGAGGGATGATCAGACACACACTTGGCCTCGACTGGCACCTCTCCCTGTTGTAACCACCAAAACTTTCCAGATGTTCAAATGTCTTGGGAGTGGGTGGAGGGATGGGAGTAGTCATGACTGGTTGCAAACCATGTTCTCAGGCCAAAGAGCGAAACAACCGAAAGCAAAGCTATGTAGACCCGAACAGGAAATAAAGTATTGGGTTGGCCAAAAAGCTCATTTGGGTTTTTCTGTAAGATGTTATGGAAAAACCCAAACGAACTTATTGGCCACTCCAACATATCTTTTTTAAAGCATTTAAAATATTTTTCTAATATAAAATATTATCTAAAGAACAGAACAATGAACCATGTAATATATTTTAACAATTATAAAATAATCACTCTTGTAACCACATTCCAAGAACATGATCACCATTTCAGAAGACCTCTGCGTGCCTTCCTGACTGTAACTCTATCCGCACCCCCAAAATAACCTTTATCCCAACTAGTTTTCTTCTATAACTGTAGAAGAAAAATTGTTCCTTGTTTTCTTCTATAATTGTACCAACTTTTCTTTTCTTTGTGACTGCTAGCCAAATCCCATAGTCACTTTAATCCATCTAGAAATACTATGAGGTGTTCAAATCATTTAAACAAATGTTTACTGAGTTCCTAAGAGGTACAAGAGACTACCTAAGTACCTGGGACGTCAGGAAGTGTAAGGCAGAGCTGTTTTGTGCTCTATGTTTGCAGACAAGCATGCATAAAAATAAGTCTGCAAATAATAAAAACATATGTAATAGAACACACACCCAACCATGAATGCTTACAGTGCTCAAGACGAACTCAGTGTGTTCTGGGGAGACATTCATGGAAAATGGGTACAGAAAGGCGTAGGCTTCACAGATGGGAGGGGAGTTTGGGGGAGAATGGATACATGTATATGAATGGCTGAGTACCTTTGCTGGCCACCTAAAACCAGCACAACATTGTTAACTGGCTTCACTCCATCGCAAAATAATAAGTTTAAAAGTATATACATTACAACAAAAAAGAAAGCTGTTAAGAGAGTAAATCCTGGAAGTTCTCATCAAAAAGGAAGAAGAATTTTTTTTTCTATTTCTTTAATTTTGTATCAATATGACAGGATGGATGTTCACTAAACTTACTGTAATCATCTCATAACGTGTAGGCCGAATCACTATACTGTGTATCTTCAACTTAAAACAGTGCTACATGTCAACTGTATCAATAAAACTGGAAGAAGAAAGAAAAAAATAAAAAGGAATGGAAGAGGAAGTTGGTAGTGAACATGGAAGAGAGTTATAATGAAGACAGAGTAGGCAAAACTGTGACCCGAACTGGACCCAAGGAAAAGGATTCAAAGGTGACACTAGAGTTTCAAGCCTGGGTGAAGGGTAAAACAATTTGGCCAAGAGGCCATCTGAGTACCGGCCGGTTTTAAGGAAGATGCTAACTTTAGCTTTAGATGTGCTAAATTAAAGATAAATGACAAAAATATATAAGACATAGAAATGTTCACGAGAAACAAAAGATTTGTATAATTATGGGTACAGCCAACAAAAAAATAGGGGGGAAAAACTAGTTAAACACATGGTAGAAAAATCAATAAAATATAATGTAAAAAAGTGACTCCACAGTAAAAAAGAGTACTGATTTCTTTAGCCAATGTTTATTAAGCACAATGTTCCAAAGAAAGGGTGAAACATATTTTTTCTAGACAGGGTCTAGAGGAACGTCATGTGAACAGTGGCAAGACCACTGATGACCAGGGATGAGGGAGCAGATCACTAGAGGAAATCTATACATGAACACACAGTCGGTAACAGACGCAGAGAGGAGAGACCGCTCTTATTTGACCAAGCTGAACCTGCCTGTGGAGAGGAAGTGGATGGGCGTGTCCAGGAGGCTCTGAAGCGGGGAAGGGCTGGATGACACCACAAGGCCTAAAGAGAGGGTCTTCCTGGGAGCCAGCCGCCACCTCCTGTGTCTCAGAGGAGGGACCGGAACGAGGGGAAGGACGGGAAGTGAGGTGGACAGCAGGACAGACCACAGGCTCGGGAGGCAGTGGCCTGATTCCAAATCTCAGCTCTGCCGATTACCAGTTATCACTCTTGCAAAAATTACGTAACCTTCTCCGTCTCGGGGGACCCATCTGTCCAGTGAGGCAAGTCCTGACCTCAGACAGCGTTTGACAGTGTCAGCTGGGCTAATACGTCCAGTGCATCACCAACAGTGACCCGACTACAGTAAGTGCCCAAGAAATGTTAGACGCTACTAGGAACACGAGGCTCTGAGGCAACTTTGCCTACATAATCAACAGGGCGGGGCAGAAAACTAAATTCTCAATTAAAACATGAAACATGAGATAGAGCCAGTAGTGGTTGATGATTGCATGCATGAAAGAGATCTATTAATACCACCCAAGAACAAGATTACCTTCTTTTTTTTAAGAGATCCACTTACTTATTTTTTAGATTTTTGGGGGGATGTGGACAATTTTTAAAGTCTTTATTGAATTGGTTACAACATTGCTTTTATTTTATGTTTTTGGTTTTTTTGGCCCTGAGGCATGTGAGATTCCAGCTCCTTGACCAGAGATCAAACCCACACCCTCTGCCTTGGAAGGCCAAGTCTTAACCACTGGACCACCAGGGAAGACCCTCCACTTACTTATTTAGATCGATGTCTTTTCCCTGTTCGTGAGCTTCAATTAGTTGTTTAATAACATCTCCTATGGTCAGCATCATTAGCTGAGCAGGGCTGAGATCTCCTGGAAAAACAATATTTGACAATGTAAAAAGTCACATTATTCAGTAAACATTTTTGTATTTACTAGCAGTTTTCCTTCCAAAACCATTCCAATCATGCTGAAATAATACCTCAAGTTTACCAGACAGTGAACTTTTATTGTTTACAATTTGGCCATATATCTTATACCTTTAATTTAAAAACAAACCTGAGTTCACCTACATACGGGAAGAGTTCACTCTAGAAGTGTAAACATGATGAGCATGATAGACATGGAGCGCAGAGACAGGAAGGAAAAGAGCCAGATCACACAGGAAAGGACCGGAGGAGTCAAAACGGCTTCCCTTCCTCTCCAGACTTATTAAATTTAGTTGCTCTACTTCATCTGATTCTTAGAAGAAAGTGAGGTGGATGGAACAAGAATATTTGCCTGTCCCATAAAAATGTTACCAAGGGTGAAGTTGAAACTCAAACCCAGGTGTGCCCAGAAGCAGAATTACGCAGCAGTGTAATACTATTCTGAACCACAATGGCAGGGGTCTGTCCTCGCCTAGGGACTTTAATGCATCTCCAAGATTCAGCCTAAACAGCACTGCAACCTCCTCCTGGCAAATGAGGCCCTCCAAAAGAGGCAGCAGCAGAGGTTGACACGGCATGACCCACGCCTTGCCTGCAAATAACTTGCCTGGTTCAAGGATGGGCACTTATTCAGGCGGGGGCCAATCTGAGCTCTTTAACTCAAGGCAAAAAACACACCAGTCCCTTTCCAGTGGTAAAAGCTGTGAGATTTCAGCTCGGGAGCTGCTAGCAAGCACACTTCCTGACTGCAGAGAAAGCTGGTGTCTAAAGATAACGACGTCGTCCGAGAGGAGTAAGACAGCAAGCCCTGGCCCTCCCATTTACTTGATCTCATTTGAGACCTCACAACAACACTGGAAGGTGGGCACTGCTTTCCCATTTCACAGATGTGAATAATTAAGGCAAGTTAAGACATCATTGTAAATGGCATGGTTAAGACTCAAATTCAAGCCTTTCCCTCACAACTTACATGCTTTTTCCCACTGTGCCAAAGCGCCTCTAATTTCCTGAGACACAGCTACCATGAACAATTTGAGAGAAGTCCGTTTATAATCGGAGGCTAATGCTTTCTAAACCGTGTAACTCAACCCTTCAGTATTCTACAGAGGCGCCCAAGGGGCCATGTAACAGGGCTGGTGGTGAGAAAGGTAAAGCGGAGGGTGGGGGCAGAGGGAAGGTCTCTTTCTCCATTTCAGCTCAAGCAGCTTCACTTCCATCAGTTTATATATTGAAGTTCTGCCTAAGAATTTATTTGGAGGGAAAAAGGGGCTTCAGGTGATAAAAAGTACAGGCAGACCTCATGCAGTTTGATTCTAGACGACCACAAAAAAGGGCATACAATAAAGTATGTCACACGAATACTTTGGCTTCCTGGTGCACACACAAGTTATATGTACAGTGTGCTATAGTCTGCTAAGTGTGCAACAGCAATACGCCTTAAGTAAATGAGCCACAAGTTTTGGGTGGCTGCTTCTGGCACGGGTGTGCGTGTAAGACTCTTCAATCCCATCTTGACTCTTTGCGACCCCATGGACTGTAGCCCACCAAGCTACTCTGTCCAGGGGATTTCCCAGGCAAGAGCAGTGGAGTGGGTTGCCATGCCCTCCTCCAGGGGATCTTCCCACCCAGGCATCGAATCTTCGTCTCTTTTGTCTCCTGGCACTGGCAGGCAGGTTCTTTACCACTAGCGCCAGGGCATTCTAATTTACAGGACAGAACAGGAATTTCCCCAAGGCTCTGGAGAAGGCAATGGCACCCCACTCCAGTACTCCTGCCTGGAAAAATCCCATGGATGGAGGAGCCTGGAAGGCTGCAGTCCATGGGGTTGCTGAGGGTCGGACACAACTGAGCAACTTTACTTTCACGCATTGGAGAAGGAAATGGCAACCCACTCCAGTGTTCTTGCCTGGAGAATCCCAGGGACGGCGGAGCCTGATGGGCTGCCGTCTATGGGGTCACACAGAGTCGGACATGACTGAAGCGACTCAGCAGCAGCAGCAGCGAACATTCACTCTTCCTTCGCTGGAGACCAGGCCCTGGCTGAGGGCCCCATGAAGCGACTCTTAGCAGCTGTTTACCTTAGTAACAAGAGTGAGGCATGGAAAAGTGCTGCCGCCTTGTGGCCACATCCGGCAATAGCAACCTTCAACCTACAGGCAGGTTCTTTACCACTGAGCCACTTGCGAAACCCCAAAACTATTGCTTATGGGCACTCAATATTCATAAAGACTATGTGTGCGCTCAGCTGCCCAGCTGTATCTGACTCTTGGTGACCCCGTGGAATGTAGCCCGCCAAGCTCCTCCGTCTATGGGATTTCACAAGCGAAAATACTGGAGTAGGTTGCCATTTCCTCCTCCACAGGATCTTCCCAACACAGGAACTGAACCCAAGTCTCCTATGTCTCCTCGCATCGGCAGGCAGGTTCTTAACCATTAGCGCCACACAGCATTCTAATTTATAAGGACAGAACAGGAATTTCCCCAAGCCTCTCCGGTGGCTCAGCGATAAAGAATCCCCGAGTGAAGTAAGCCAGAAAGAAAAACACCAATACAGTATACTGACACATATATATGGAATTTAGAAAGATGGTAATGATGACCCTGTATGTGAGACAACAAAAGAGACACAGATGTATAGAAGGGACTTTTGTCCTCTGAGGGAGAGGGAGAGGGTGGGATGATTTGGGAGAATAGCATTGAAACATGTATACTATCATGTAAGAAACGAAGCGCCAGTTTGTTTTCGATACAGGATACAGGATGCTTGGGGCTGGTGCACGGGGATGATCCAGAGAGATGATATGGGGTGAGAGGTGGGAGGGGTTTTCAGGATTGGGAGCTTGTATACACCTGTGGCTGATTCATGTCAATGTATGGCAAAACCAATACAGTATTGTAAAGTAGAATAAAGTAAAAATAAAACTGAAAAAAAAAAAAAAAAAGAATCCCCCTGAAATGCAGAAGCTGCAGGAGACCCAGTTTCGATCCCTGGGTGGGAAAGATCCTCTGGAGGAGGAAATGGCAACCCACTCCAGTATACTTGCCTGGAGAACCCCATGGACAGGGAAATCTGGCAGGCTACCTTCCATGGGGTAGCAGAGTGCCAGACACTGCTGAGGCCACTTAGCATGCATGCTGCTTACCTTAGTAACAAGAGTGAGGCATAAAAAGTGCTGCCGCCTTGTGGACACGTACCGCAATAGCAACCTTCAACCTACAGGCAGATTCTTCACCACTTGAGGCACCCGGGAAACCCCAAAACCTATTGCTTATGGGCACTCAGTAGTCACAAGGTCTACGTGGGTGCTCAGTTGCTCAGCTGAATCTGACTTTTTGTGACCCCACGGACTGTACCCCTCCAGGCTCCTCTGTCCACGAGATTTCCCAGGCAAGAATACTGGAATGGGTTGCCATTTTCTCCTCCAGGGAATCTTCCCAACCCAGGGATGGAACCCAGGTCTCCCTCACTGCAGGCAGATTCTGTACCAGCTGAGCTACCATCTGAGCCTTCAACAAATATACTGTTTTTACTGGTGCTGAGTTTTGCCTCGATGTTGAAGGCTGCCAGCTGCTCAGGGTGGTGGGTGCTGAAGGCTGGGGTGGCTGTGGCAATCTCTTAAAACAGGACAACACTGAAAGGTTGCCGCAGCCCGACTCTCCCCTTCATGAACAGTTTCTCTGTGCATGCAATGCTGCTGGGTGGCATTTTACCCATGGGAGACGTTCTTTCAAAATTGGAGTTGATCGCCTCAAACCCTGCTGCTGCTTTATCAAGAAGTTTAATATTCTAAAGCTTTTATTGTAATTTCAACAATCTCCACAGCATCTTCACCAGGAGCAGATCTGCTGCTGCTTTATCAAGAAGTTTAATATTCTAAAGCTTTTATTGTAATTTCAACAATCTCCACAGCATCTTCACCAGGAGCAGATTCTGTCTAAACAAACCAGTTTCTCTGCTCACCCATAAGAGGCAACTCCTCATCCGTTAAAAGTTTTATGGTGACACTGAAGCAGTTCAGTCACATCTTCAGGCTCCATGTCTAGTCCTCCTGCTGTTTCCACATCTGCAGGGACTTCCTTCACTGACGTCTTGAACCCCTCAAAGCCATCATGAGGGCTGGAAGCAACTTCTTCCAAACTCCTATTAACGTTTTTTTTTTTTTACCTCTCCCCGTGAGTCACAAATGTTTTTAACGGCACCAAGAATGGTGAATGCTTTCCAGAAGGTTTTCAGTTGACTTTGCCCAGGTCCATCAGAGGAATCACAAGCTATGGCAGTCATAGCCTAAATGGATTTCTTAAATAATGAGACTTGAAAGTTGAAATGACTCCTGGATGAGACTGTGCAATGGATGCTGTGTGAGCAGGGATGAAAACAACGTTAATTCATACATCTCCGCCAGAGCGCGGGGATGACTAGGTACATCAACAATGAGCAGTGATACTTTAAAGGGCTCTGCTCTCAACAGTGGGCATAAAATATCAGTAAACCATGTTGTAAACAGGTGTGCTATTTATCCACAGGTGTGCTGTTCCATTTGCAGAGCATAGGCGGGGAAGATTTAGTGTAATTCAGGATGGTAAATAAGCATTTTGTTGCTGTTCAGTCGCCAAGTCGTATCCTACTCTATTGAAACCCCATGGACTGTAGCCCACCAGGCTCGTCTGTCCAGGGGATTTCCCAGGCAAGAATAGGGGAGTGGGTTGCCATTTCCTTCTCCAGGGGATCTTCCCGACTCAGGGATCCAACCCCCATCTCGGGCATTGGCAGGTGGGCTCTTTATCACTGAGCCACCAGACCAGCTGCATTGTGATTGTGAAAGTCACTCAGTCGTGTCCGATTCTTTGTGACCCCATGGACTAGTCCATGGAATTCTCTAGGCCAGAATACTGGAGTGGGTAGCCTTTCCCTTCTTCAGAGGATCTTCCCAACCCAGGGATCGACCCAGGTGTCCCATATTGCAGGTGGATTTTTTATCAGCTGAGCCACACGAGAGTCATCCTGCCCTCTGAAGCTCTCAAGCCAGGCACTGACCTCTCCTAACTACGAAAGTCCTGGTGGCATCTTCTTCCAACAGAAGCCTGTTCTGTCTGCACTGAAAATCTGTTGTTTATTACAGCCACCTTCATGAATTATCTTAGTTAGGTCTTCTGGATAACTTGCTGCTCTGCCATGCACTTTGATGCTGTAGAGATGACGTCTTTCCTTAAACTTCACGAAACTGAGCCCTGCTAGCTTCAAACCTTTCTTCTGCAGTTTCCTTACCTCTTTCAGCCCTCATAGAGTTAGGGCTTTGTCTTAGGTTAGGCTTGGGCTTAAGGGAATGCCGTGGCTGGTTGATCCATGCAGATCCCAAAACCTTCTCCATTATCAGCAATAAGGCTGGTTTGTTTCCTTATCATTCATGAGTTCACTAGAATATCATTTTCAAATTCCTTCAAGAACTTTCCCTGTGCACTCACAACTTGGCTGTTTAGTTAGCACTCAGTCTATCTCAGTTTTCAACAGGCCTTCCTCACTAAGCTTAATCATTTTCAGCTATTAATTTAAAGTGAAAGATGTACGACCCTGCCTTTTATTAATACCTGACCCCTTGAAGGCTATTGTAGGGGCACTAACTGGCCTAATTCCGTAGCATTTATCAGTCCTCATTGTCCAAAGGAACAAGGAGGCCCGAGGAGAGGGATGACGATGGGGGAATGGCCAACAGGTGGAGCAGTCAGAACACATCATTTATGGATTAAGCTCATCATCTTACGTGGCGGTTTGTGGGACCCCAAGCAATTATAATAGTAGTATCACTGAGCACAGAGCACCATAACACACAGAGAAATGGTGAAAAAGTCTGAAATCCTGTGGGATTACCAAAACGTGACTGAGACAAGAGCTGAGCAGATGCTGTTGCAATATGACGCCGACAGACTTGCTCAACACAGAGGTGCTACAAGCCTTCAATCTGCAAAAATAAAGAAAACTCAGTATCTATGAAGTACATGAAAGCTAAGCACAGGAAAACAAGGCATACATGGAGATAAAGATTTTAAAATGTCTGGAAAGCTCTTCGGTGTATCGAAAATTATCTGGAGAAGTAAATTAGTAAGAAAAGTCTTCATGGAGGAAATCAGAGATATCTTTAGAGAAAGGGCAGGGTTTGGACAAGCAAAACAGAGGGCAATCCAGAAGGAACAATGTTAGGTAAAGGAATTACCAATCACGTTTATATGAAAGTGTTGCCAAACTGGAATAGAGCCTTTCTGACAGCGTTTGGGTAAAATCAGATTACAGGGTACACTGGCTACTCGACAAAAGATGCAATACACAGTGAAGAATTATATGTTCTCGAGTCTGGGAGTAAAAAGATCAAAGTAGTGTTTAAAGAAAATTAGTACAGATTGATCCTTGAACACTGGCTTGAACTGTGTGTGCCCACTTTTTGCAGTTTTTCTTTTCCTCCAATAAATACAGTACCTGTATTTTTCAGATCCTTAAATTAACTAAGTGTGGGGAAAAGTTTTTGTTTAATTAGCAACCACAATATGTGGGAACCAAAGAACTAGGATTTGGTTCCTAATCCTATCCAAACTATATGAGCTTACTGGCCCTGGGTGAGTCATTTGTCAATTTTTTTGCTTTTGAGACAGAGATAGCAGTATCTGGATTTTCAACTGCATGGTGGTGGGGGCAGTGCCTCCAACCCCAGAGTTGTTCAAGGGTCAACTACATACAAAATACACTACAGAAAATGAGCAAACGAAAAACGATTCAGAAGATGAAAGAATACACATAATCTGCATACTAAGTAAAAGGCTCTTGAAAGGCAACTTTGTTTTAAAAAACACAGATTTAAAGCAGAACACCTGGATGACAGACTCAGTCCCTAGCTCCCAAATCCTACTGGCTGTGTCGTAATGGGAAAATCAGTGCCTCTGAGCTCCTTTTTCCTTGTTGGCAAAATTGGGATAATACATACACATTTCACAAGACCAGTGCAAGAACCAAGTGAAATAATGTACATGTGAAAGTCTATTATTCAAATATTAGTTCTTCAATGAAGGTGGGTTAGAGGAATGGTGGCTAGAATAAACTATTGCAAGAGACAATTTCTGTAAGAACTAGCAGGGCTTGATGATAGATTAAAAGTAAAGCTGTCTGGCCTAACAGATAAAGGAGCAAGTTAGAGGGAGAAGATGACTAACTAATTAGGGGTAAGCGGTCTTTGAGCCACAAAGCAACTGAAGGTAATTTGGATACTTAGAGAACCTGATGCCAAGAGGCATAGTAATCAAGGGCAGTATTTTTTTCTTTTTTTGGTCTGTTTGTAGAAACAGCCTGATCAACCAATTTGGTTCTGTTTCCTAAATATAATTTTGGGCTAGGAAAGTTACTTAATTCTCAGCTTCTTCATTTGTAATTTGGAGATGATACTCACATTAAGAATTATTAGCAAAGGCTCAGTAAATGGTAGCTACAGTTATAATAACAATCATTACTATTAGACCGACTTCTCAAATGAGTTTACAGAGATAAAACTACAAACTGCGAGAAAATACTTGAAATTTGACTCTATCTGGGTGAAAAACTAAAGATGAAATCGCTCCAAGCTAACTCAGGAGGTAATACAAATGGGAACAATTGCCTAATTACCCCACAGATTCCAAGAATAACTCGGCGTTTCTCTTTCCTTTAAAAAAAAAAAAAACATTTAGAACTTTAAAACAATCTCAAATCAAAAAGGACGTGAAATGCATAGCAAAATCTTAGCAAATTAAGAGTTCGAGACCGTGTTAAATCCGTCGATCACGTAAATTTCTTGGACTAGAGCTTTTATCATTTATGCAAAGGACACCAAGGGATGGCCAAAAAGGAAGAATAAGGACAGGCCGGTTTAAAAAGCACAGTAGCAGGGAGAGAGGAGTTCACAAACTGACCACAGGTGGTGGGGTGGGGAAGATTGGAAGGCAGCAGATTCCCGCGGGAAAAACCGACTTCAGCATCTGATAGCCCGGGTTCGCCCCTTCCCTTCCACCACCCGTTCCCTCTCCCTGTCGCACCTTTGCGCTTCTGCCTCATCTCTCCGCTGTTGTAGCAGCCGACACCCCAGAAAATGTAGATATCTACTCGGACCACGGGGGAAATTGACAGCCACCAAGCAACCCTGTCCTGTCGTAAAACGACGGAAACATATCGTAAAGCTGTCCCGAGAAGACCACGAGTGCAAGGGTCCGCCCCGCCTTCCTGCGGCCTCCCGGAGCCTCTGGAAGGCGGAGCAGAGCTACTGAGGCCATTCAGCCGGGGGTCAAAGGGCTGTAGGATGCTAGCATCCGAACGCCACCGCAGCTCTGGCATTAGAAACCTTGACCTGAGCAGTACAGCGACCGGACATGGCTTATGAACAGAGGCTGCGCCAGGGAGCCAAAAGAAGAGGGTGGGTGTGGATGGTGTCTAAATAAGGTGGAGGAGCCTAGGATGCGTTAGGTCCGCGGGAATGTGAGGGGGATGGAGTGACAAGCCCGCCACTGTGGAGGAGACTACATTTAGAGCCTGGAAGAGACCACGCAGCAGCCAAGGAACGCTGTGAGGTCCAGACTTGGACGCCAGTTGATCACTCTGGTCTCAGGCAAATGGGATGTATCAATAACCATCCTGAAAGCTTCGGAAGTTTCTCCAGAAAGACGCACACACGGACAGCTTCGTAGAGTTTGGAGGCAGGACCTGGGATCATGGTTTTCTGAAACCCATCCATGATCTCCTTTATTCATAGACCAGAAATTAAGAACGCCTCTTACTGCTACCGGACTTCCCCGGTAGAACATTGGTAAAAGAATCTGCCTACGAATGCAGGAGATGTAGGAGACCCGGGTTGGATTCCTGGGTCAGAAGGATCCCCTGGAGGAAGAAATGGTTCCAGTATTCTTGCCTGGAAAACCCCATGGACAGAGGAGCCTAGCAGCCCAGTCCACAGGGAAAGGGGGGTTGCAAAGAACTGGAGGCGACTTGAGCATGCAGGCATGCACTTATTGGGACTTACCTGGTGGTGCAGTGGCTAAGACTCCATACTCCCAATGCAGGGGGCTGAGGTTCCATGCATAGTCTGGGAACTAGATCCCACATACTGCAACTAAGAGTTCACCACTCCAATTAAAGATCTCTCAGATAGCAACTGAAAGACCCTGCATGCTGCAGCTAAGACCTGGCACAGACAAATTTAAAAAAGAAAGAACCCTCTTACTAACACATGAAGACATGAATGTCTGCTGTTTCCAGTTCCTTACTTGGCACTAGAATTGAGATAACTCCAAGTCTTTGGCCTCACCATAACACGGCAACTCTCCTGGTCAGTTTTTGTGACTGTCCATCAGGACAAATTCAGTAACACGTATCTGTCGTTATTGTCATCTTAGTACCAAGTGACATAAGTTAGGTACCTAGAAAGTCTTCCAGGACCCTCCAAGAAAAACTCTTAGTTTTTCTTCTAATTTTTCTCAATCTTCCTGTATATCTTCTCAAAATATAGGTATTCCATGAGGGTTGCTTCTTAAAATTGTCTCTCCCAAAGTGGTCCCCAGAGTACCAAAGCTTTAAATACCATCTGTTTGTTCCCATATTTGTAGTCCAGCCTCAGCTTCTCCCCTACTTGACACTGTGTTAGATCTGTGTGTGTAATGTGTATCAGAAACTTAACATGTCTCCAAAGGAACTACACTTTTACTCCAACTCTGCCCTTTCCCCAATCTTCCTTATCTGAAGACACCATCCTCTACCTCATCACTTTTTAACCTCACACAAGAGAAAGAGAGAAGCTGGAAATTTTAAATTATAATTGAGAAGGCTATATTTGAGCTAATATTTGATATGCATATATCTGGGGGAAGAGTCTTTCAAATAGAGGAAACACTTAGCATAAAGGTCCAAGGGTGAGAAGATTCTTGATGTGTTAATAGAAAGCAAGGAAGTAGCTGGCATTTGAGCAGTGAGTGAGGTGAAGCATAATAGAGGTCAGAGAGGTGATGGGGTGAGGTGGGGTGGGGGCCACTGCAGCTCATGTAAGATCTTGTAGACCAGTGAAAGGCCTTTGCCTTTTACTCTCAGTCATGTCAAGTGCCACTGGAGAGCTTTTTAGCAGAGATATAATCTAATTTATAATTTAAAATACCTCTGGACTTCCCTGGTGGTCAAGTGGTTAAGAATCCTGACCATGCAGGGGACACAGGTTCGATCCCTGGTGCAGGAAGATTCCACAGGCCATAGGGCAACTAAATCCATCTGCCACAACTACTGAGCCTGTGCGCTGTAGAGCCTGCGCTCCAAAATGAGAGAAGCCACCGCAGTGAGAAGCCTGCACCCGAAACTAGCAGCCCCTGCTCATCACAAGTAGAGGAAACCTGTGTGCAGCAACAGGATCCAGTGCAGCAAAAAATAGATGAATAAAAAAAAAATTTTAAGTCTATTTGTTGTGTTGAGAATGGATTGTAGAGAGGAAGCACAGAAGTGGGGAGATCAGTTAGGTAGTTATTATTGCATCTATGCCAGGGATTCCCAAACTTTGATGCTCATGAGAACCACCTAGAGAGGGGTGAAAGATCCCAGTGCTCAGGTCACACCCTGTGCCAATTAAATCAACATATCAAGGGGGTGGCATCCAGGCATTAGTATTTTTTAAAGATTCTTGGGTAATCCCAAAGTGCAGCAAAATTTGGGAACCACTGAACGAGACCAGAGATGATTATGATTTGAGTAGGGGAGGAAGCAGTGGAGAGGGTGAGACATGTTCAGATTCTGAATATGCTTTAGTGGTTTCAGCAAGACAGCTAGCTGTGGAGTGTGGAAGAAAGACAGGCATCAGCATCAAGGGTGACCTGGAAGGATTTGTATGAGGGGCTGGATGTAGC
The DNA here is from genome assembly GCA_006408675.1 of Madoqua kirkii. Taxonomy (NCBI): domain Eukaryota; kingdom Metazoa; phylum Chordata; class Mammalia; order Artiodactyla; family Bovidae; genus Madoqua; species Madoqua kirkii. The sequence continues at coordinate 78,668 of SJYC01009545.1, forward strand.
TGTCATGAGCTGAACTGGGGAACACTGTAGGTGGAGTGGGGTTTCCGGGGAATGGAGGGTTAATTTGCATGTGTTGTGTTTGGGATATCTTGTGAGCTGTAAGACATGAAAGAGATTGGGGCTGGAGGTACCACATGAGAGCGATGCGCATATGGGTGATACTTACAGATGTGAGACTAAAAGAAAGAAGAGCGCAACAGAAAGAGAAGAGAGCAAAGATTAAGCTTTCGGGTATTCTATTATCGCCAGGAAACAGGAGTAAGTAGGGAAGGAGGCTGAGGAGGCACAACCAGGGAGGTGGGAAGGAAACTAGGAGTGTGGTTCCTGGAAGCTGAGCGGGAAAAAGTGTGTTGAGGAGGGAGTGATCCCCTGGATCAAATGCCGTTGATGGGTCAACAAAGAGGAGGGTTGAAAATTAACTAGGGTCACCGGAGACTCTGACACAAACAGTTTCACAGAGTGGTAGAAGTGAAGGCTTAACTGGAGTGGGTTGATGATTAAAAGGAGAGAGCCTTGAGACGGCAGCTTTAGAAACAACTCTTTGAGGGGGTTCGCCATAAAATACAGAGGAATGGGACAGCAGCTGGCAGGGAAGCCGGGCTCAGAGGGAGCATTTGTTAAAATGGAATAAGCAACAGCATGTTTGTATGCTGATGGGAATAATCCAGGGGATACTGAAAGTCTGATGAATGAAGAGGGGGAAGCAGTCTACCTTGTCCTGCGGTTGGACAGAAGGAAGGGATCTGTGCCCGAGAGAAAGGCTTAGATTTTGGTGGGTGTAGGCACCGTTCAGTCATTCAGTCGTATCTGACTCTCTGCGACCCCATGGACTGCAGCACGCCAGGCTTCCCTGTCCTTCACCATCTCCCCAAGCTCACGCAGACTCATGTCCATTGAGTCAGTGATACCATTCAAGCACCTCATTCTCTGTCGCTTCCTTCTCCTCCTGCCCTCAGTCTTTCCCAGCATTCTTTCCCATCAGTTCAGTTCAATTCAGTCGCTCAGTTGTGTCCGACTCTGGGACCCCATGAATTGCAGCACACCAGGCTTCCCTGTCCATCACCAACTCCCGGAGTTCACTCAGACTCGCGTCCATTGAGTCAGTGATGCCATCCCATAGATGGGGCATATTCGGAGTTCATCTATATCCAGGCTGGAAGGCAGAGCCAGTGATATATGTATGGGGGAAGTGGGGGAGCGGTTGGGTGTGACGGTGGGACTCTGTGGAAGTTCTCTTTCAGTTGCTTCAATGTTCCTAGTGAGTTCAGTGAAAATTAGCTTGGTAGTTTGCCCAAACTCCTAATGGAGCTAGCACTTAGGTGTCCAATAGTATCAAAGGCCACCTTAAAGAACCCAGTTTTAAAAATGACCAAAGTTCATTTTAGTTATTAGGGGCTTCCCTGGTGGCTCAGAGGTAAAGAACCTGCCTGCCAGTTCAGGGGGCACAGGCGATGTGAGCTCAATCTCTGGCAAGGGAAGATGCCCTGGAGAAGAAAATGACAACCCACTCCAGTATTCTTGCCTGGAGAGTCATATAGACAGAGGAACCTGGTGGGACTACAGTCCACGGGAGCCGCAGAGAGTCAGACACGACTGAAGCAACTTAGCATTCGCACGCTTTAGTAGTACCTCTGGCTAAGAATACAGGTAACTGTTGAAGCAGAGAAACACCCAGTAGAGGGAGAGCTAAGCACACACGACATGAATATATGCTATGATTTCAGCCCAAAGAAATCCAGCACTGGTGAAGGTGGTTCACGTCGCTTTTGTTTTGGACTCTATATTGGTATTTCTATGGTTTTCTAACGGATGAGGCACACCAGCTTGCCAGAAGTTGCAAGCAATTTTTAAGACCACATTCTTTCTGACCTTTTGCTGCTTTTCCACTTTGGACTAAAAATATACCTGCAGTTACTGAGGGGTAACCTAGTATGATTGACTCTGTCTTTGAAGGTCAAACACTACCTAAGCTGAAGGTTAAAAAAACAGATTTTATCCCTGTACCTGATGTGACTGGGTGATAGCAAGGAGAAATAGGTTCTGCTTTCTTCTCCTGGACAGCATTTCAAAAATACTTGTTTTTATGTTCTGTTTTTAAAAGTGTGGATGTAAATTTTAAGTTCCAGAAAGAGTTATTTAAAATTGTATGACACTCATTTCTACAGTCACATGATCCAGTGTCATTTGGTTTTGGTGAATTTCAGGATTGTGTACCAAGAATCAGCTTATCTTCCTTCATCATCTCATATTATCCACCGCTCCAGCTGTCTTCTGTTTGGGGTGAGGGGAACCGATCCTCGTCTCTGTTGGGACTGGGGTGATTTTCCTTGCTGCTTATGTTAAATCAGATCAATCAGAATAACTCTCATCCTCAAGGAAAGGATACTGCAAGGCTGCAATCCATTTGGAAAGGAAAAATGATTAATGTGTAGGCACAGGGAAGAGAAAAATATGAGCACCCCAGTTCACATACAACTGAAGTTTAAATGAAAGGCGCAAATAGTACGTATCTATTTATGAGGGCGGAGACTGTCATAAATAGCTCTCTGATGGCAAATTAGTTTCACTTCTGGTTGTGTAAACGTGGCTTTCTGACAGTGGCCACAAAGGACTTACCCCAGGTGGTTCAACATACCTCGACCCAGGCAAAGAGGTCGCCACTGTCTTTGTGGAACCTTGGAGCTGTGGCATGCAAAGTGACATCTGGTAAGTTTTCTTATGCAATTTATGCTATAACCTATGACTGATTAAAAAATAGCTTTAGAGAAAAATGGAGATGATGGCAGTCTCCATAGAATTCACAACCAACTTCCTCTCTCATCTTACATTTGTAAAGGTACATTTTTTATAATTAATGAACCAACATTTGTAGTAGTATTATTAACTACAAGAAGAAGAGTGAAAAGAAAAGAAAGTGAAAGTGTTAGTCGCTCAGTCGTGTTTGACTCTTTGCGACCCCATGGACTGCAACCCACCAGGTTCCTCTCTCCATGGAATTCTCCAGATAAGAATACTGGACTGAGTAGACATTCCCTTCTCCAGGGATGGAACTGGGGTCTCCTGCAATGGCAGGCAGGTTCTTTACTGTCTGAGCCACCAGGGAACCCTAAAGGTTATCCTTTATTCAGATTTTCTTAGCTGTTATCTAATGTCTTTTTTCTGTTTTAGAACCCTATCTAGGGGAGGGGGATTTGGGAGAAAATGGATACGTGTATATGTATGGCTGAGTCCCTTTGCTGTTCACCTGAAACCAGCACAATATTGTCAGTTGGCTATATCCCAATACAAAATGCTTTTGGTGTTTTCTTAAAAAAAAAAAAATCCTATTCAGAACACCATATTACATTTAGTTGTCATGTCTTCTTGGCTGTGATCTTGTGTTTGATGACTTTGACAGTTTTGCAGAATTCTGGTCAGCTCTTCTGTAGGATTCACAATGAGACTGGAGTTGCAGGTTTAGGGTGGAAGATCAGAGAGTTAAAGGTCATTCTCATCCCGTCACATCAAAGGTACATATCATCAAGATGATTTATGACAGTTGTCGTTGACCTTGGTCATCTGGCCGAGGGAGTATTTGCAAAGTCTTTCTACTGTAAAGCGACTCTTTTTCCCCTTCTTTCCATCTTGTCCCCCTTGGAAGGAAGTTACTCTGTGAGGCCCATACCCAAGGAGTGGGGGATTAAGTTCCCTTTCCTTCAGGGTGAAGCATCTTTAGAAACTGTTTGGAATTTTTCTGTGTGGGAAACTCATTTTTTCTCCTTCTCGTGATTTTCCTAACGTCAGTTATTTCTTGAGGGAAAGTGATTTTTACTTAAGTGAATTTTATGGCTACGTAAAGGCCAATGACGGAGAGGCAATGGCACCCCACTCCAGTGCTCTTGCCTGGAAAATTCCATGGATGGAGGAGCCTGGTGAGCTGCAGTTCACGGGGTTGCTAAGAGTCGGACACGACTGAGCGACTTCACTTTCACTTTTCATTTTCACGCATAGGAGAAGGAAATGTCAACCCACTCCAGTGTTCTTGCCTGGAGAATCCCAGGGACAGGGGAGCATGGTGGGCTGCCATCTATGGGGTCACACAGAGTCGGACACGACTGAAGCAACTTAGCAGCAGCAGCAAAGGCCAATGAACTAGAAATCTGGAGAATTGGGGCTTAGTTTGAATTTTATAACAGTGTGATCTCAGGCAAGTCATCAATCCTTCTTCCACAAAGAAAACTTGTGTTCCAGGCACCATTAATATTAAATACATCAATACAAAACTAATACTGAGTTTAGTATTAACGTCATCTTATGCCTCATTAACTTTGGCAAGCATGGGCGAGCAATATGAAGGATTCAAGTTCATTTCCGTAAAATCTGATAAAGTATGTAATGAAACTGCTTATTTTACTTATCCTGTCACCTAGGGGAGAAGGACTGAAAAAAGTCATGCCTCCCCTATTGAGCCTACCTCTGGTAGCCGTGCTCCTAATGTTGCAAACAGTAGCTGATGCATTAATGCTGAAAACATAACTCTTTTCCTCTGGGAGTTTCATGGCCCTTGTTTCACTTTTGCTTCTAAGCTAATGTGTTTAAATTGTCCCTTCAGAGCGTACCCAGTTTGGAAGAGCCATGCAATGTCCAATAAAGTGGTTAGGAAATTCTGCCAACACCAAAAGTAATTAAGCATTAAAAAAAAGAGTGAGGAGATAAATCCACCCCATTCCATTTTTAAGAATCTGCTTCTTGCTCTTATTTCATTCTTCAATTACCTCCCTGTGGGAGGGGACAAGACGCTACCAAGGGCATAGAACCCTGACGATGCTTCGTCAATGGGAACAAGAATGGGGATCAGTTTATCAGTTATGGTGGCATCTGTTCCCCCTACCCAAAAAAGTTGACTTTGTCCAGGTAAATATTAGTACTGGTTTCTTGTTAAACTATCTTCACCAAATATTCTGAAAGTCAGTAACATTTGTACAGGTGCATAAGTGTGTGTGGGGCTTCCCAGGTGGCTCAGGAGTAGAGAATCTGCCTGTTGATGCAGGAGGCACAGGTTCAGTCCCTGGGTCGGAAAGATCCCCTGAAGTAAATGGCAACACCTCCAGTACTCTTGCCTGGCAAATCACACGGATAGAGGAGGCTGGCAGGCTATAGCCCATGGGACTGAATGAGTCAGACATGACTGAGCGCATGTAAGCATCTGTAGACCAGCTTTGCATCAGTGTCACATACAGCCCTCGAAATGAACTCCAGACGTTTTGCTTTTCTCATGTTATATGTCGATAAACTGAGAGAGGTGAAATGCTTTGTTCAGCGTCACACTGCAGTACCAGAGCAAAATCCCCAATCCAGGCATTCTGACTCCAAATCCTGAGTACTTTTCCTGCGGCATCCCTCACAGTCTGGAACATACACCTGGGTATGCAGACACCTTGCCCATTTTCTTTCCTCATGTGTCCCCAGGACCTAGAACCGTGTCTGGCACACAGTCAACACTTAACAAATGTTTGCTGAACGAAAGAATATAACTCCTACCATTATTAATTTTACCATCCAAGAATATGTTTAAAAGACACACGTCATTAAACACATATTTACTCAGTGCTCACTATGTACTGAGCACTTCCCACATTTATTAAAAGTAGGGAAGAAACCAAGGTTAATGATCAAAATGCCCCTTCAAGGAACTTTGCTAATTTAAGTATTTTAATTTTTCCTATTAGTGTGGCCTTGAGGGAAGGGGGAGGGCTGGGGTCGGGAACTGGAAATGAAAAGAAGACAAGAATCATGTCGGGAGAGGAGGTTAATGATGTGAAGCAAGGGAGGGTGGGACAAGATTCAGACTAAAGGAGAAGGGACTTATACATTTGTAATTCTTAATAAACACATTAAATTCTGCTCTGGACACACACTGAAGGCAGATAAATGAACTACTCACCCCCCTCCACACACACACACACACAATCATGCACGCTCACATGCATCCCCCCGCCCCCAACACCCCCAGCAGCCTGGCTTGCTTTCTTCTGAGGGCACTAGCTTCAGTTGGTATCCTTAAGCCCAATTTCATCAAGATACCACTCTCCCCCTACTCAACAGCCTGCACTCTCCAAATGCATTAAGGGAACCCCTCATTTGTGTTCACCATTCTCTCCATCTCTTACTCTGAAGCTCCAGAGATGGTTTAAATAGTACCAGTTAGAGGTTTCATGGTGGAACGGTGAGAACTATGAATCTGGACTCACTGTCTGACCTTGAACAGGTCCCTTCCCCTCTCCTGGCCTCAGTGTCCACGTCCGTAGAAGGGGCTCAAGAACATTATTTCATTCCACTCTAGGAAGCTCTTTGGGGACAGGGGTGAACACTGCCTTGGTGTCACCTCTGTTAGGTTCTCTTAAGAAAAAAAAAAGACAAAACAAAAAAAAAAAAAAGAGGAAAGGGAGAGTGAGAGAAGCAAGAAAAACTGTCAAAAGTCACAATTATTTGACAGGAAACTGGTTCTGTGCAGCCTTCCCATATCTAGCTAAATATGCAGAGTCCTTTTTAAAAGATGCTATTTTTAGGCTCTCTGCACATGAATGTAAATAAGTACTCAAATCAAAAAACGCTAACCACACAGTTGAAATACAAGCGAAATAAACCACATATCAAAACCTTGCCCCTGTGAGCCATACGTGTGGATGTTTTCAGCTGCTTCACTGCAGAAAGTTTTCACAAAAAACACCACGGTTGCTGCCTCTTTTGGGGAGAAAGTGGAGCCCAGCATAACTTGAGGAAGGACTCTGGGTCTTTTGCTCTTTAAAATGAACCTGAAATCACCGACTGTGTTCCTTTTGACTATTGCTATTGTTTGTTTAATTGCTCAGTCGTGTCTGACTCTTTTGCGACCCCATGAACTGCACCCTGCCAGGCTCCTCTATCCATGGGATTTCCCAGCCAAGAACACTGGAGTGGGTTTCCATTTCCTTCTCCAGGGGATCTTCCCAACCTAGGGGTTGAACCCACGTCCCCTGCACCGGCAGGTGGGGAAGCCTGATCCATCTTCTGTATTTGCTCCTGGCACTGGCTAGCACAACCAGTAGAAGGTCTCCAGTGGATCTGTACCCCGGGAGGACCATAATTTGTCTCCAGAGCCCACTGTGATATGACGTTTAATATTGTGTGTGTGTGACTATGGCTCATGGAGCTGCCATCTTCAGAAAACAACAGATATCTTTCCAGGGGGCAACTCCTAGCTTTGCATCTAAAGCTATTGTTAGGCACTATCATATGTTTCCTCCTAACTTGCCTAGGTTTTGCCGAGGCTTAGCATTTCCAACCAGGAAACTCTCATGAATTTTAGTAACCTTGTAGAGCCCTCCCACCACCAGCTTTACTGATGAACATTTCAAGCAAGAACACAGTGTCTTGGGATTTGAAGAAGCCTTAAAGCCCGTCTAGTTCAATACTGTTATTAGGTGATCATAACAGTGAAGATTTAGACACTGCTAGGAGCAGAAAATTCATTACTTGCTAAGGGAGTTCATTCCATTTTGGACAACTCTGAATACAAAAGAAATGTTCAGCAAAAATGTACTTTCTCATACTTTCCACCTAGTGGATCTAGTTGTCCCCTCTTGGCACCACTGGAAACAGGCATTATCTCACTATTATATTCAACTCTAAGGTTAAGTATTTGAAGACCACACAAAGTCCTCTCCACATCTGCTGCTTCAGCCCACGTCTTCCTTCCCTCAAGCTAAACACTCCCAGTTCCTACTGAGCGGTCCTATCAAAAATGAATTTGAGTGGCTTCCCTGGTGGTCCAGTGGTTAAGAATTTGCCTTGCAATGCAGGGGACATGAGTTCAATACTTGGTTGGGGAACCAAGATCCCACGTGCCGTGGAGGAACTAAGCCTGAGCACTGCAACTACTGAAGCCTCAGCACCACAACTAGAGAATTTGGGCACTGCAACAAAAACTCCCACATGACGCAGTGAAGATCCTGCAGCTTCAACAAAGACCCCATGCAGCCAAATACACAAATATTTAAAACGGATTCAGTGTTTAAACACCCTTGGCTGTGGAATCTCATCAAAAGCTTCCCAGCCACTGTAATAATTAATTCAGCACTACAATTGATCATTGCCATTCACGATAAACTACAACGTTGAAACAAATGCAGCCATGACCTCGCATAGCTCAGACATAAAGAAAGAATCACAAGCGTACAATTCAGGTGTGCTTGGACCAGCGGTGGCACAAGAGGGGATGAATGGGAGCCAGGACACAGCTGCACAGAGGAAATGTGCAAACGAGATGCTGAAGAAAGAGCAGGAATTCTCCAGGAAGAAGAGGGGAGCACATTTCTTCTTGACTCCCCTCCCCTGCCTTGGAGGACTGTAAGGAGTTTGGGGTGGTCTGAGCCCAGCTGAGGAATGGAGAGATGAGGAACCTCCTAGCAAAGGCTCAGGAATGTGTTCATAGCAGAGTTCACACCACATTCACCAACACCCACCAGGAATGGAAACCATTAGTTCTGTTGATACCCATGAGCTGAACTAAGTATAAGTGGCTCTTTTGACTGAGGAGCTGCAATTTTCATTTGGGAGTGATATGTAAATGAGGCACAGTCTCCCTGACTAACGGCCGTGTGTCTACTGGGGGTTGACAGGTCAGTTGAGCTTTTGCATATTTCAGAAAGGCTGGTGACTCTCTGCTTTTGAATTATGCAGCTGAGTAGTCCAATCAGCAGCATCAGAAATGGAGAGGAAACAGGTGGGGTGCCCCACCTTCTGTGCCCCGGATCCTCCCTGATCTTCGGAGGCAGAAACACTCCAGGACATCAGCACCCGCTCTTCTGAGGCTTTGTGGATCCAGTTCTCCCTCTGTGTTCAGGCCCTGTCTCCCAGGACTGGAGACAGGTTGGATCCGATACTTTTTTTGGAGGTACCTCCCCCCACCCTCCCCCAACAGATGCCCCATGAGGCAGGGCTGACATAACCCCCAATCGGGGTGTCTCCCTGATTGCAGTGCTGGGTGGGTGGTGAGGAAGGCCCAGAGAACTGAACAGCTATTGCATCTCTTCTTCTCCACTCAGCATCCTCCGGAGCAACTCCAGGGGACCCCAGGAATATCAAATGTTCCACCCATCTCTCCCATACTTGCTGAGACTCGCTGGGATCAGGGTCACTGTGGCCCAGGGGTTCCAGGTTTACCTGACGGGGGCACTGATGTCTCCCCAAACAGCAAAGCTGTATAACTTCACCTTCAAGGCTCTGGTCCTTAGAGGTTTATTGTCTTTTCAGACTGAGCTGCCTTCAAGCTCTCGGGTCATTTCAGTTTAAAGGTCAATGGATAAAAAAACGATGTGGATATATGTGTATGTCTGGCTGATCCATTTTGCTGTGCAGTAGAACTAACAACATTGTAAAGCAACGATACTCCAATAAAAAATAACAACAAAAAAAATAAATTCCAAGAATTTCTTGTAGAAATCTGCTATATACATTCATGTGTAGTTTTTTTGTGTGGACACAGCTATCAACTCTTTGGTATAAATACTGTATTCATGACTGCCAGATCAATGCTGAGTATGTTCAGTACTGTAACAAGTTGACAAACAGTCTTCCAACAGTGGTATAATTTAGCACCATCAGCAATAAATAGTCATTTCTTTTGCTCCCCCCCAAAAAATTTTATGGATTCAACTATTGCTGAAAATCAATAGTCAAACATGGACTTTTGTCATATTTAAACCAACACACAGTGGACAGCTGTTATAAAGGATTCAAAGATAAGGTAGAATAGCCACTGCCCTTTAGAAGCTTGGTATCTAATTGGGGAGACAAAGCGTAAGCAAAATTACATGTTTTTTAGTTTTTGTTTTGTATTTATAACTTCTGCCGTCTACTCCTCCCTTACTCCCACTCTGTACTTTGTATTTTTCAGGCTGATGCTCTAAGTGGACAAAGGCAGGCGGTTACATAACAGGAAATGGCAGAAACTGAAGATTTTCTGGTTCGGGAGCTACATCCAGGTAATATCCCTTCACTATCCCCTGCTGAAGTGAGCAAGAACTATTTACCATAATATATATATGTGTGTGTGTGTGTGTGTGCTAAGTCGCTTCAGTCCTGTCCAACTCTTTGTGACCCCATGGACTGTAACCCACCAGGCTCCTCTGTCCATGGGATCTCCCAGGCAGGAATACTGGAATGGGTTGTCATTTCCACCTCCAGAAGATCTTCCTGACCCCAGGTGCCAAATAGCATCTTCTGCACTGCAGGCAGATTCTCTGCCACTACGCCACTGGAGAAGCCCTGAGCAATAACTATTTGCCATTATAACCAAGGGCAAAGGGGTTGGGACCGTATTAAACTATCGTCATTTTTCGCTGCTCTTTATTGAGAAGCTGCTTTCTCACAACATATTTTGACAGTGGATGAATATCAATTATTTCAATAATAAATAAAAGAGCCTATTAATAATCTAGTGGGTTATCTGACCAGAAATTCAACTTGTGCCCCCCACCGTCCTTTAAAAGTTCAAATAAATAAAATTCAAAAATAAATAAATAAAAGAAGGTTCCAGGAAACCATCTTGGGTTTTCCGAAGGCAGCCTGCTCTCAGAATGGAGAAGGTACGCCCCTGGAATCATTTGCGTGCTTTCTGAAGGAGAGCAGTAGGGTGAACCACACTGGAGTCCCTGAGGGTGGCCTCCCTTCCTAGAAGGCTGGGTGGAGGACCCCCAGAGGCAAGGAGGGAACTTCCCCTGGGAAGATGCAGTGAAGTAACCCCTGGGGTGTATGACATCCTTTGTGTTTTGAGAACTGAAGAGGAAAATTTTTCTTACCCCTGGGAATGAATTCCCTTAGCAGCAAAGGTCAGGGGGGGGGTAGTGCCGGTATCTGAGAGATGGCTGGGCAAGCAAACTGAAGGAATTGCAACTTTAGGGCCCCCTTGGGAGAGGTTAGTCCTGAAGGTGTGGGAAGTCCTGCTGGAAAAATCTGTGGCAGGTTCCCTCAAGGATCTGATCAAAGCGCCTATATTGAGACGGTTGTCAAAAGCGACACCTTGTGGCAGCAAGGAGCAATAGCAGCAGAGACCATGGTAGACTTCTTGGGACGACCCCACCCAGCCCTCTGCCCTTTCCTCAAATGTTGTCTAGTCCATAAGTTCTGTCTATTTTGTGACCCCTTGGACTGTAGCCTGCTAGGCTCCTCTATCCATGGGATTTTCCCAGGCAAGAATATTGGAGTGGGTTGACAATAAATCAGTGTAATATAGTGGAAAAGGGAAAGGAGTGCTTGAACAATTACAGGGAAGATAAGAGGATCAGCCCGGTTCACACCCATTCATTCTGGTTACAATTTAGGATGAAACCCGTCGGGAAGATCCCCTGGAGGAGGGCAAGGCAACCCACTCCAGTATTCTTGCCTGGAGAATCCCATGGACAGAGGAGCCTGGGGGCTACAGTCTGCAGGTCACAGAGAGCTGGACACCACTGAAGCGACTCACCGTGCATGCACTATTAAGTGTTTTAAATCCCAGATGAATTACTTTCTCCGTTCCACTGGTTTTTTTCATTTTAGATATTAAAGGCAAAGTGTAAAACTGTGCTGTTTTACCTGACTTCTCAGTGTTTGCTGTAGTTGAGAAATAAGTTTCCAAACTTTGATCAGACTAATTGCCACTCCTTACAAAGTTGAAATAAAGGCCAGGATAAGACTGTACTAAGGCTGTACTAAGGATAAGACTGATAAAGGCTGTACTAAGACTCTTTCATGCTTGTGGCTAAGATCCTCTGCACACATTGTTTAAACAAAAGAGTTCCTGAGTTACTGGGTCAAGATCAAGGCCCTCCATCCTTTTACTCTTTCCACAGGCAGGTGTGAAAACATTCTGGAATTCCAAGACACTGTTTATAGTGTGTTCTAAAGTGTTCTTCAGCAAGCCACTGGCCTAGCGGCTGGAGTGGTATTTTTTTAGTAGTTAAGCATTATCTGCTTTATTTTGGTAAAACTTTCACTTGATAGCTTTAATCATAACATATTTTAAACTCTGTTTTTCTTTTTGAAGCTCTGGGATGAATAAAATAGAAGAATTATTTATAAACATCTTCCAGAATATTAAACCATAATAATAATTAAAAGTGATAAGACTGTAATTGTGCACTGGAAAACGCTGGACTTGTGGTGTCCGTTCTTGGCTTCTAGTTATGGCTCTGCCATTTGCTAGCTCTGCTCTCATACGACAAGTGTCTTGATTACTCTACATCTGAAGCCATACATATTTTACATTGCTTTCAAGCTCATAAATCCTTTGATTCTGTCACCTCCTTGTTATCAATATCAAAGTTCAAAAGTTTAACCCACTGTGGATTTCCTTACTTAAGCTAAATTACTCAAGTTAGATATTAATATTTGCTTATTATAATCAAATACTTTGGGGACTTCAGAAAACTTTAACGGTTCCATTTTAAAAAAGCTTTTAATTTTATATGGAGTATAGTTGATTAAAAATGTTGTGATAGCTTCAGGTATACAACAAAGAGATTCAGTTGTGCCTACACACATGTCCTTTTCCAAATTTTTTTCCCATTTAGATTTTTACAGAGTATTGATCAGAATTCCCTGTGCTATATAGTAGGTTTTTGTTGGTTATCCATTAAAAAAAATTTTTTTATTGGAATATATTGCTTTACAATATGTGTTAGTTTCTACTGTATAGCAAAGAGAATCAGCCATAAGTATACATATATCCCCTCTTTTAGGATTTCCTTCCCTTTGAGGCCATCATAGAGCACTGAGCTGAGTTCCTTGTGCTATACAGTAGAGCCTTGTTTGTTATCCATTTTAAATACAGCAGTGTGTACATGTCCATCCCAAACTCCCTAGCTAGTGGCATGTATTTTTCTTCTTCTCTGCCTCTTTCTCTCTAGCTCTAGCTACTGAGCCAGCAACCACTTGGTATTCAGTTCTAAGGCAGTCCTTAAACTGAGCCAGGATAAATTCTTTGCGTGGAGCATACTTGTAAGGTTAGACCGTCTGAGATAGAAGGGTCTACGGACAAGGTCTTTCAACTCCCTGTCACTGCGTGAGCAGGAGGGGGCCAAGATTCAGGCCTTGGCAGACAGCTCACCCTGCGCCGCGGTGCTCTGGGTGTGAGCTGGCTCCAGAACACTGGGGAATTTGTGCAGGAAGATGCCAGACTGAGGCTGCCTGAGCTGTCTGGGAGACTCGGGCCTGGTGCCCAGTGCGGGAGGTTGGGCCCTGAGTGATGCGCTCTTTCAGTGGTTCTTGAGGGAAGATGACCTCCCAGTGTCACGCTCAGTTTGGGGGCCTCATGCCCTTATATGTGCTTAGAGAGTTATGACTATTGGGGTCAACTGTTTTTCTAGGTCACCTCACAGCCATTTGCCTAAGGTTTATACCACCCCGAGGAGTGCTCGATTAGGCCATTTCCAACAGTCTTGACCCCAAAGACCTCCCCCCTGCCTCCGCCCCACCATACTGTCCCTTTCTCACCAGGTGAATCCTGCCAGGGGGGTGTTTACTAAAACCCATCCAGGGACTTCTCTGGTGGGCCAGTGATACAGAATCCCCCTTCCACGGCAGGGGGCGTGGGTTTGACTCCTGCTTGGGGAACAAAGTTCCTACAAGCCGTGGGGCAATTAAGAGTCCGTGCCGCAGCTACTGATCCAGAGCACCACAACCTGAGAGAAGCCTTCACACCACAGTGGAAGGTCCCGCACGCCACAGCGAGGACCCAACGCAGCCAAATGAATTCTTTTTTAAAAAAAGTTCAAATATTACATATGATTTTAATGTATATTTAACTATGTTGCAAGAGTGCTCAGTATTTCCTTATATTTCATATTTAATTATTATAGCTTAAAGAAGAAACATGTAACCAAGACCCAGCACAATTAAAAAAAAAACCATCTAAACACACTGTCTTGGTTTTCAGTTAAACCCTTTCCTGAGGATTATGGAGCCTCCCAGTCCTTCACTTTGTAACCAACAGAAACTACTGAAGTGAATCAACCTCTGCAGGCCTACAAAGATTTGCTTCTTGGCAACTTTTTTCCTTGCCTATGTAAGGAAGCAGCTACTACCATCTTTAAGGGAGGAAGGAGGAAAAAGCCTCATCCGCCAATTTAATTTCTGAGGGACATCCACTTGGAGGGCACCCTCCACTGCTCTTGTATTCTTTCTATTTTTGTCAACCGACTCATTGTACAGAAGAAATTGAGGCTCGGGGAGAAGAGGGAACATGGCCCATTCTGTTCTCTCATTTTGCTCCCGATCAATTTCCCGGGTTGCAAAGATCTCCTTGAGGCCTTTCTCCACCCCACACTGAGCCATCGCAGGCTTCTCTCTACATGTTTGGCACTTGGTGAAGGATATCCAGCCATCTTGGCTTCCCAGGATTCACAAACAGGAACTTTTCATGTCATCTTGACTTATCGTCTGGGGAGATAGGTTGGGCTGCGTTTTGGAACTAGATGCAAAGTCCTGGGACTCTGGGAATTGGGAATCAGACTGGAATGACCCAACAGGGCTGCTTCTGAAATGAGCTCACAAACAACCAGGGCTGGCAGGGATCCTTCTAGCCTCTTGGGGTTTGTTTATCGATAGAGGTCAGGCCAAAACAGTGATCCCTGAACAACACAGGGATGAGAGTGACTATCCCCCATCACAGTCAAAAGTCTGCATATAAGTGGACTGTGTTTTTGGTCTATGGTACACCATGCCCTCAAGACCTATAGTTTTATATGTAATTTTATGTAACTTCTGTTTATCTCTAGTGGATGATGATATATTTAAAGAACCAATGAGAAAAAGAAGACGATCTGATCGAGACCAGAGGTTTCGAGCATTTCCCTCTGTGGAACAAAGCGCCCTCAAGGAATGTGAGTGTCCTGAAAATGCTCTATCGCTGGTTTAATGCAGCTCTGTTCTTTCCCAGATGTGTTAACATCCTCAAAAGAAGAGAAGGGTACTTGGAGAAGCAGAAGCAGGATGGAATACCTTTGAATGATCTTGATCCCATTAAAGGAGGCCTCAGAACTCCCCTGGTGGTGCAATGGCTAAGATTCTAAGCTCCCAGTGCAGAGGGCCCAGGTTTGAGCCTTGGTTGGGGAACTAGATCCCACATACTGCAACCAAGAGTTTGCATGCTGCAACTAGAGCCAAATAAATAATTTTTTTTTTTTTTAAACAAAGGCCTCCTAGTCTCTGCAGAGATACTGTGATCTGACAGTTTATCTCTTAAGATCTGGATAGAAGGCTTGTTACAAAAATAATCTCTTCCTGATTAACACTGTGAAAATGACTGGTTTGGTGCCTTTGTGGTTATTTATAGGATGTCCTGGGCTTCCCTGGTGGCTTAGACGGTAAAGCGTCTGCCTGTAATACGGGAGACCCGGGTTCGATTCCTGGGTAGGGAAGATCCCCTGGAGAAGGAAATGGCAAACCACTCCAACACTCTTGCCTGGAAAATCCCATGGATGGAGGAGCCTGATAGGCTACAGTCCATGGGGCTGCAAAGAGTCGGACACGACTGAGTGACTTCACTTTCTTTCTTTCTTTCTGCATAGGATGTCCTTGCAGTTTTCTTCTATTATGACCACAGGAGAGAAGGCTGTAGAGGTGCTGTAGCCCATGGTGAAGTGGACGCTGACTTGTGTTACCTTGTGCTTCAGAGCTGCCTGGCTCCTTGGGGGCTCTGTCATCAATGATTGCTCTCTCCCACGACCTTTGACCTCTCCCATCAGATAACTTGCTCTTTTGTTTAACTGGCTTTTCATTTCATCCCCCACTCCGCCCCGCCTTTTCTGCAATATTAAGCAGGCCAAGTGCTTGATCCCTGCCAGGTATTAATGTGCTTGATCACTCAGTCGCGTCCGACTCTTTGCCACCCCACGGACTGTAGCACACCAGGCTCTTCTGTCCACGGGGATTCTCCAGGCAAGAAGAGTGGGTTGCCATGCCCTCCTCCAGGGGATCTTCCCGACCCAGGGGTCAAACCCAAGTCTCCCGCATTGCAGGTGGCTTCTTTATTGTCTGAGTGACCAGGGAAGCCTGCCAGGTATTAATACATCCCTGCTAATACATCTCTATTGATTCCAGATGAAAAACTGGAGTCTCGGACCAGAAGAGTTTTGAGCAACACTTACCAGAAACTTATTCAGTCTGTGTTCCTGGATGACAGCATCCCCAACAGCGTCAAGTATCTCATGTGAGTCTGGTATCGGCTACCATCAGATCTTCCTTGGATGTCTTTCCTTAGGTGGTGGTAGATGCTTTTCTGCAATAATAAAAGAGAATTTCTGGTTAGGAACTAAGCAAAGAAAGCCAGAAATTCTGTTGCTATGGGCCGTTTCTGTTAACACTGGTAGTGGCCACATGGCGCTGTCACCGTTGCTAGGCAATCTGCTAAAGATTTTGAAAACGGAAAGTGAAAGTGCTTTACATTCATACATCAAATTCCATTTAACTGTCCCCAAACGCCTAATAAAGCAGAAGCCATGATTATCACTCCACTATTTCCCCAAAATTGAGGCTCAAAGAGTCCAATTCATTGACCAAAGTCACACTGCTGATGAGTAACAGGGGTGGAATCTAGCCCAGGCTGTGGGACTCTGAGCCTGTGCTGTCAAAGGTCCTGTTCAGCTGCCTTGAAAGATTTAAGTGGGGTTGAGCCTACATCTCCTGCCCAGTAAGACCCTCAGGGTTGCTCCTAATAACACTTCTCACCACTGTATAAAGTTCATGTCTAAGATCAAGACTGTGTAATTTTCATGGAACATAAACAAGGAGACATCACATCTATATAGACATTGTAGAGTTTGTGTAGAATTATCGTTTCTTCTTCTTGCGTGCTGAGTCGTTTCCTTCTCTTTGCGACCCCATGGGCTGTAGCCCGCCAGGCTCCTCTGTCCATGGGATATCCCAGGCAAGAATCCTGGAGTGGGTTGCCATTTTCAACTCAAGGGGATCTTCCTGACCCAGGGATTGAATCCATGTCTCTTGCCTCTCTCCCATTGGCAGCTGGATTTTTTACTATTGTGCTACCTGGAAGAGTTATCATTGCCAAATATTTTTGCATGTTCTTTTTTTGAATAAAAGATTATTTTCAGTGCTGAGTCTTGGTTGCAGCGCATGGGCCCCTGGGCGTGGCACGCAGGCTTCTCTAGCTGCAGCACATACGTTTCTCTAGTTGTGCCACGTGGGCTCCGTTGCCCCAGAGCATGTGGGGACTTGGTTCCCCGACCAGACCAGGGATCCAGCCCACACCCCATGCATTGGAAGGTGGATTCTTAACCACCCAATTAGGGGAAATCCCTTTTTGCATAATCCCATGTGGTCCTCCTGACAACTCTGTAAACAGGGCTGAATATTCCCCTTTGACCAAAGAGACTGCAGAGAGGACTCAGAAAGATGGGGTGACTTGACCAGGATTGTTTGCTGTACACTCTGACATTCTCCCAACCTTGCTTTGATGACCTTGACAATGAGTGTTTTAAAACTGATCTAGAAACAGGCTTCTTGCCTTGATTGAAAAACCATCATTGGACCCCATCTACATTGGATTACTCGGAAGCACTGGGGCCGGGAAGAGCTCCCTGATCAATGCCATCATCCGGCAAGCCATGTTCCTACCTGTGTCTGGAGAAAGTATATGCACGTCCTGTATCGTTCAAGTGAGCTCGGGCTGCTGTGAGCAGTACGAGGCCAAAATCCACCTTCTCTCCGACCAGGCAAGAGCTGCCTCCCTCCCTCCTTCCTTCTCCTCTTCTCTCCCTCCCTGTTATCTTCTCTCTCTCCCTCTTTCCTCCTCCCCTTCCTTCCTTCTCTCTCTCTTTCCCCCTCCTTCCTTCCCATTCTCCCTATTTTCCTCTCTCTCTCCATCCTTTCTTCTCCCTTCCTGCTCTGTCTTCCCTCTTCCTTTTCTTTCTTTCCTTCTTTCTCTCTTAGAGATTCACATTATATTCCTTGTCAGCATAGCTCACATCTTTGTTAAATGGAAAGAACTCAGGCCACACACAGTGAGAAAGTCCAAAAGAACGGGATGGGGCTCTAGCTTGGGTGCTGCCTCCGCTGGTTATGGGACTTTGGGCAAGACGTTTTCCTCTTTGGGTTCCTGTTTCCTCACTGACCAAACAAGCGGGTTGGGTTAGATGATACCTGCCTGGATTAGATGATCTTAGATTTCCTGGAGACTCCTGCCCCCCACAGGCTCACTGGACGTGGTCAATGTCTGCTGAATCTGTGTCATGGTTGGGGGGTGGGCTTGGCCCCACTCTGTCTTGGCAGGAGTGGAGGAGGAGCTGAAGAACCTGACCACACTCCTGCACAGGACGGAGGGGCTGGGCAGAGAAGAGGAGGATGCGTGGGACAGGGGCGATGCGGCGGAGGAAGCTGTTTGGAAGCTGCAGATGTTTTATGGAAATGGAGCAGAAGGAAAGAGCTTCGAGGAGTTACTAAGGGCCAAGCCCAGAGGAAAGATTCCTGCCTCCAGAGTCATCTCCCTCAAGGCAGAAGAGGTAGCTTCAAAATGTTTCTCTTGATGTTATCGTGAGCCTCAAGGGTAACAGTTGAATCCGTTCAGGGGATTTGTGCAAGGCACAAGGTTCTCTCTCTCTCTTCGTTTTTACTTATTTCCTTAGTTTTGGCTGTGCTGGCTCTTCGAGGCTGCGCGGGCTTGTCTCCAGCTGTGGCCGGCGGGGGCCACTCTCTAGCCGTGGCGCTCAGGTTCTAGAACACAGGCTCACCAGCTGTGGCACTCGGGCTTAGTCACCCTGAGGCACGTGGCGTATCTTCCCGGATCGGGGACTGAACCCATAGCTCCTGCATTGGCAAGTGACTCTCTATCACTGAGCCACCAAGGACACCCACTTTTTAAAAATGTTTTTATTTACTTTTTCATTTGGCTGCGCCGGGTTTTAGTTGCAGCACACAGGATCTTTGATCTTCAGCGCTGCAGGTGAGATCTTTAGTTGCCGCATGTGGGATCTAGTTCGCTGACCAAGGATTAAACTCAGGCCCCCCTGCATTGGGAGTGCAGGGTCTTAGCCACTGGACTAGCAGGGAAGTCCCAAGGCACAGTGTTTTATTGGAAATATGTTGGCACCAAAATCAGAAGTAGCCATGATTTTTAATTTGCAGTCAAGTGGGAATTTTTCGTGTCTGAAGGGGGAGCTTTTGTGCACAGGAAAGACTGTTTATAGTTACTTGAGGATTAGTTAAGGATGTGTTTTGCAGCAAATAATTTTGAAAAAACACCTAAGTTTATAAAAGCTTAAACAAATTGGGATTTATCCATTTTCTCACGTAAGTCTGAGGGCAGTCGGGTTTGTGGGTTGGTTCAGCGGCTCAACGTCAAGATCAACAGACCTCTGGTCCCCTCATTGTCATACAATGGCTACTGAAGGGCTGACCTTCGCAGCTAGCTTCATGGAAGGGACAAATGGCTAAACAGGGAGTACCAACCATGTTTCCTCTTTTATTGGGAAGTAAAAGCTTTCCTAGAAACACACCCAACAAATTTCCATGTAGATTTTCTTGGTCAGTACTGAGCCATGTGGGTTTTCTGAGCTGAAAGGGAGTCTTAAGAAATGAGAAGCCGACTTGTGGTTGGCTGAGACCAGTCTCAATCCACTGTCTTCCCAAATATACAGTCAGGATGCCACTGGCATGGCTGAAGGGCAGGGTGGATATTAGATAAGCAACTAATAGAACCAGGCTCTCTTCACTTTTATGATCAATATGTTTTTTTAAAAAATAAAATTCAAGTTTAAATTAAACCAAAATACATGTGGAACTAATAAGCAATTTACTTACATTGCATACTAAAAAAACCTAGTTTTTCTTGAATCTTAAAATTCACCTTTAAAATATTGTTATTCTATTTGTAAATCTGGTGCTTTCTATATAAGGTAAGAACAATTACTTACACCAGTTCTAAAACTTAATGTCCAACTATCTCCTAAGTTTAATATAGAAAAGCCTCCTTTAAAAGTTAATACTACTTACACAATTAATCAACATTCCTTAGCCTTAGAGTTCAAGTTTAGCATATTTGTTTCTCTCAAAAAATTTGAACTATTTGACCAGACATACTTAGATGTCAAATGAATTAAACCTTTCAAGGCACTTAACTTTTATATATCTAGAAAAATCAAACAAATGTAGTAGTCCCTTTCTTATGTTTAAATGGAGAGTCACTCAGTCACGTCCAACTCTTTGCGGCCCCATGGACAACAGCCTGCCAGGCTCCTTAGAACCAGGCTCTCTTCACTTTTATGATCAATATGTTTTTTTAAAAAATTAAAATTCAAGTTTAAATTAAACCAAAATACATGTGGAACTAATAAGCAATTTACTTACATTGCATACTAAAAAAACCTAGTTTTTCTTGAATCTTAAAATTCACCTTTAAAATATTGTTATTCTATTTGTAAATCTGGTGCTTTCTATATAAGGTAAGAACAATTACTTACACCAGTTCTAAAACTTAATGTCCAACTATCTCCTAAGTTTAATATAGAAAAGCCTCCTTTAAAAGTTAATACTACTTACACAATTAATCAACATTCCTTAGCCTTAGAGTTCAAGTTTAGCATATTTGTTTCTCTCAAAAAATTTGAACTATTTGACCAGACATACTTAGATGTCAAATGAATTAAACCTTTCAAGGCACTTAACTTTTATATATCTAGAAAAATCAAACAAATGTAGTAGTCCCTTTCTTATGTTTAAATGGAGAGTCACTCAGTCACGTCCAACTCTTTGTGGCCCCATGGACAACAGCCTGCCAGGCTCCTCTGCCCACAGGATTCTCCAGGCAAGAATATTGGAGTGGGTTGCCATTCCCTTCCTCAGGGGATCTTCCCAATCCAGGGAGGGGTCAAACCCAGGTCTCCTGCATTGCATGCCGTTCTTTACCTTCTGAGCCACCAGGGAAGCCCATAATTAAAACTAATTAATGAGTGAGCAACAATCTCCTCCTGTATAGCACAGGGAACTATAGTCAATATCCTGTGAGGAGCCACAGTGGAAAAGAATATGGTAAACAGTATATATATGTATGACTGAGTCACTATAGAAACCAAACACAGCATTGTAAACCAACTATACTTCAATAAAGTTAAAAAAGGACAACCCCCCCCCAAAATGTTTATTATCTTCCTAATATCCAAAATACAGACAGCATGTCCAAAGAAACACAATGACAACAAAACTGGTTACTTTATCTGAATACATGCAACTTACAGCAAGGTGTCAAGGTAATATTCATTTCCTCACTACTCTGCACTTAGAAATATTCCTTCCCAGCATGACGAATTCACCCATTTGAAACAAGACGAATGGAATCAGCACCTCCAGGAGTGAGGGCGCAAATTCAGACTTTGGGGTATGGATTCTAGACAGGGGAAAGGGAATCTGAGTTTACTTCCTAGAATGGCTTGTCTCCGCTAGTTTATCGAGTGGTACGTGCAGGCTAAGTTGCTTCAGTCATGTCTGACTCTGTGCGACCACATGGACTGTAGCGCGCCAGGCTCCTCTGTCCATGGGGTCCTCCGGGCAAGAATACTGGAGTGGGTTGCCATGCCCTCCTCCAGGGGATCTTCCCAGCCCAGGGACTGAACCCACGTCTCTTACGTCTCTTGCATTGGCAGGCAGGTTCTTCACCATCGTCGCCCCCTGGGGAGCCCCATTTATTGACTAGAGCCCTCTTCTTACAGAAAACCCATGCTTTTTAAGCCCAGTGCTTTTTCTCTTCTGTTGCCCTTATCGTAGCTTGTTTTTTAAATCAAAATATCTTAAAGAACTTTTATCATCTCTTCTTTCACAGTTTCGTATTATTTGATTAGAACTGCTTTTAAACAAATTTTTTTTGTGGATATGGGCCATTTTTAAAGCCTTAATTGAATATGTTACAATATATTTTCTGTTTTTTGGTTTTTTGACTGTGAGGCATGTGGGTTCATAGCTCCCTAACCAGAAATTGAATCCATACCCCCTGCACTGGAAGACAAAGTCTTAACCACTGGCCTACCAGGGAAGTGCCTTGATGATATCTCTTATTTCCTACTCAGAGAGCAACACATTCTCTGATTTGATCTCAACTCTCTTAAGAATTGTCTTTCTTTCAGGCCCATTCTGTAGCTATTTATTCACAGTGACTGCACTACATCCCAAATCTTCTGTCCTCTGAATTATCCCAGTAGAGATTCGCTGCTGCGCAGAGTTGCTGGGATCAATGTGTTTAGGGAAAAACAGCAGGCTGAGAATGAATCTTCATCTCACTCACCATCGTTAAAATAGCATGGAAATGCCGGTCTGTCCATATATTCTTTTGAACTTGGAAGATAAATTTTTAAAACCGTTTGAAGATCAACTTCAGACCAACTTTCAACTTAGAAAATATGGTCACCATTTCATGATCAATTTTCCACAGTCAGGGCTTTCTGGTCATAGAAATGTTCACATTAGTTCAAAAATCCCCTCTCTCTCACACAGATTTAGAATATTGCAGATGATTTCCATTGATTTTAGAACTGGAATGGAATTTAGAAGGTAAAATCATCACCCAGTGAAGCTGTAACTTCCCTAAGTCCTGTAATGAATCTTCATCTCACTCACCATCGTTAAAATAGCATGGAAATGCCGGTCTGTCCATATATTCTTTTGAACTTGGAAGATAAATTTTTAAAACCGTTTGAAGATCAACTTCAGACCAACTTTCAACTTAGAAAATATGGTCACCATTTCATGATCAATTTTCCACAGTCAGGGCTTTCTGGTCATAGAAATGTTCACATTAGTTCAAAAATCCCCTCTCTCTCACACAGATTTAGAATATTGCAGATGATTTCCATTGATTTTAGAACTGGAATGGAATTTAGAAGGTAAAATCATCACCCAGTGAAGCTGTAACTTCCCTCAAGTCCTGTTCTCACTGCTTTTGTTTTCTCCGTCTGTCAGTGTTACTTGCTCAGCTGTGCCCCACTTTTTGCGACCCCGTGGACTGTAGCCTGCCAGGCCCCTCTGTCCATGGGATTCTCCAGGCAAGAATATTGGAGTGGGTTGTCATTTCCTTCTCTAGGGGATATCCCCAACCCAGGGATAGGGCCTGGATTTTTTGCATTACAGGCGGATTCTTTGCCATCTGAGCCAGCAGGAAAGCCCATAGGAGCTTGCATTTCCTGATCTCCCAGTGTTCCTTGTAGGTCTGAGTCTAGACCCTTCCAGGTAGGACCTCAGGCCTCCTAGGGCCTGCCACCCAATACTGCGTCTCACATGACTCAGTGGACCTCTGCTGAACCCGAGTCATAGCCCACCTAGGGCAGAGGTGCTGGAGACTGTCTCGTGTACCTGACCTTGTCCTTCTTCCTCAGGCAGGGGAGCTGTCTGTCAAGCTGGACCCCTACATCCGGACCCAGAGGAGAGACTGGGATGGAGGATCTGCTGAGACACACATCTGGCCCTTGATCAAACTGGTGGAAGTGACCCTTCCCAAATCAGAGCTGATTCCAGAAGGGGTTGTGCTGGTGGACATTCCAGGCACAGGCGACTTCAATAGCAAGAGGGATGAGATGTGGAAAAAGGTGATTCTCTTCCACAGGGCTTCATTCCCTCTTTCTCCATCCCCAATATTCTCTGTAAAGCAGCAAAGGAAGTTCCACTTTCTGCTTAATGGATTTTATGAGCTCGAGAGAGTTAAGTTCTCCTATGTTCTAAGCCTCAGGGCAATGGTAGGATATCGGTGGCAAGAGACATCGAGGAGGGAGGAATCACAAGATGGGCCTGGGAGCTGGAACTAGAACTGCGGTACCTGAGAAGGGCCAGCCACAGAGGGGCCCAAGAGCGAGCAGAGGAGACAAGGTCAGAGAGAGACAGGGAGGGCAACCTTTGGGTACAAAGCAGAGAAGCCAATAGCCACGCACCAAGGAACCAGAAGGCTGCTCCTGGGTTTGGCTGTAAAGAGTTGTTGGTAAGTTGCTAAGTCATGCTGGACTCTTTGTGACCTGTAGCCCACCAGGCTCCTCTCTTTGGGATTTCCCAGGCAAGAATACTGGAGCCGATTGCCATTTCCTCCTCCAGGGGATCTTCCCAACCCAGGGACGGAACGCACATCTCCTGCACTGGCAGGCAGATTCTTTACCACTGAGCCACCTGGGAAGCCGCTGGGAAGGTGGGGTGGGCTTTAACACCATGCTTCCTGGGGAAGCTCCAAGGGGGTGAGTGACAGAGAAAGAAAGGCAGCAGGAGTTCAGGCTGCAGGACTGTAGGGGGGAGCACACGGTACAGGACAGCTGGAAGGGGCTGGGAGGGTCAGCAGAGGTCCATGAGTCATCATCAGCACAGAGGCTGCCAAAAATCTCTGCTGGACTGCTGCTTCCCTGGTGTATGTAGACTTTAAATTCCACAGATCTGTGCTAAATGAATGACTGTGGGCCAGGGGAGCTTTGCAACTGTGGTTTTCCATCAAGATGGGGATGGCAGCTTACGGATAAGCAGCCTGTGCCCTGATTTTACATCTAAGGAAATGAAGGCTCAGAGACGGAAAGTCCTTTGTCCAAAACCACACAGCTACTGAGTGGCAGAATTTAAACGTGAGAGCAGATTCCTGCCTTCTCAGCTCTGTCTCTCAACCTCCAGAAAGTCCCCTAACAATTCTTTTTTTTTTTTGCTGTGCTGGGTCTGCTGTTGTGTGCTGGCTTTCTCTAGTAGTGGTGAGCAGGGGCTAGTCGCTAGTTGCAGCGTGTCGGCTTCTCACTGCACTGACTTCTCTTGTTGGAGAGCACGTGCTTCTGGTAGCTGCCCAGGCTTCAGCAAGGCTTCGTGCATGGGCTTCAGTAGCTGCAACACACAGCCTCCTTAGCTGTGGACCCTAGAAGGGGCTGGCTTCAGTAGCGGTGGTGCATGGGCTTAGTTGCTCCGTGGTGTGTGGGATCTTCCTGGACCTGGGATGGAACCCATGTCTCCTGCACTGGCAGGCGGATTCTTTAGCACTGAGCCACCTGGGAAGCTTCCCTAACAGTTCTTGAAGGTGGAGGCAGTCTCCCAGTGTCTTCATCCTTGGTGGCCTGCTCAGGCCTGGCCGGGAAAGCCTTTGTTTCTGCAGGGTTTCAGGTCTTGGGGTGGAATCCATCACCTCCTCGAGTTCCAGGGCAGCGTGGGGAGTGATAGCCTCAGGGGGTGGCCAGCCTCTGGCACAGGATGGAGCCGTGGCTGCTGCCAGTTCAGACACACTGGGCAGCTTATCAAAGGCCACTCAGAACAGAGGAGCCCGCAGACCTGGCTCAGAACCCGGGCTCTGAGGAGGCTGGGCTGAAGCGATGCGATAGATAGTTCCCAGCCTGCTCTGCTTGGCAACAGCTCCCCCACATTCTTGTGGTTTTGTGATATCCTCTCAGGAAAAGTTACCAGACTCCCCTCCATCCAGGGGGAACAGAATACAAGCCTCCTCCCCTACCCCTCCAGCTGCTAGCAGTGCCCTCCCTAAACTAAAACCATTAACTCCAATTTCCCTGTGCTGCCACCTAAGTGTCACCTGACCTCTCAGAGGCCCATTCTCATTGCAAGGAGGGAGGTGGGGGGTGGGGGGCGGCAGGGGCCACTCCACCCCCTCCCAGTTCCAGAGGCTCTTGTCTTCTAGACTGGCCTTTTCTGGCAGGGCCTGAAATTTAACCACTGCAACTTTTATGATCAAGGTTCTCTTTCGTTTGGCTTCCCTGGTGGCTCAGATGGTAAAGAATCTGTCTGCCATGCAGGGGACCTGGGTTAGATCCCTGGGTTGGGAAGATCCCCTGGAGAAGGAAATGGCAACCCACTCCAGTATTCTTGCCTGGGAAATCCCATGGACAGAGGAGCCTGGAGAGTTATACAGTCCATGGGGTTGCAGAGAACTGGACATGACTAAACGACAATAACAGCAATTCACCAGGACCAGGGGATGTAAGGTAAAAGAGACCCTGCCCTGGAGGAGGAGCCGGCAGGTTTCATCTTCCACAACTGATAGAATTGTTTGACGCTTCCCTGAATTGGTTATAATTTGGGAAGGGGGAGGGAGAGATGGGTTTTATTTTCCCACCTGAATTTGAGTCCATCCATGTAGAGGAGGAGCTTCAGGACCCAGATTTGTGTGCCCTTAAGTCAATCCTTTGCCTCCTGGGGTCTACTATGTACTTTTTCTATAAAACAATGAAGTCTGTTTGACTCTTGAGATGGTTGCTTTCAAAACAATGACCCATGAAGCCAAGAGGTTCATGGGCAGAGGATGGGGGCTGCAGAGAAGATGGGGCTCCAAACCCTCTACTGCAAATTCAACTAAAGCTGGTCTACTTCTAAAAAATCAAGTTGGACCATTGGAGTTCTTCCTAAGATTTCATTTGGAAAAGGGATCCACTGCTAAAAATAAGTTTGAACCCCCCGGCTCTACACCATGGTTTCTTAGACCCAGCTCTTCTGACTTGGGGGTGGAGAGGGCAGAGAAATTCTTTGCTGTAGGGGCCCAACCTAGGCATTATGGGATGCTTACAGCATCTGTGGCCTCTGCCCACTAGCATCCCCTCCAGTCTGAACAGTTAGAAATGTCACCTGGCATTGTCGAAGGTCCACTAGTTAAGACCTGTGACACAGAGCAAATAATGATTTAGTGAGCAACTCACAAACTTGTCACACCTTTATGTGCAAAGTGTTATTCTGAGGAACCATAAATTCAGTCCTGGAGTTGGACTAGTTTTCCATTTATATGGAGAGATAAGATGGGTAAAACAATACAGTCTGAGAAATGTCACAATTGCTTGTATATTTGATAAAGCAATACGTATACTATCAAATCATTAAGTTGCAATTTCACGTTCAATTCAATCATATGAGTTTCTGGCACCCTGCTGCCACCTTGTGGTCGTGCTCCACATATGCCGGGTAAACCAGACATCAAAATAATGCTCTGCAGTGACAGCTTTGGGCTAAACGCATGACCAGGACTAGTTTCGGAAAAACAAGACTTCTCCCTAGAGGACAGCTTAGTAAATCAAGCTAGTGAGGGGATCTGGGACTGAAGGTCTGATTTCTTGAGTTCTATCAATGACTAATGCCACAAACATCTATGAAGCTTCTAGTATGGGCAAGGTACTGAGTTTGAGGTGCTATGGATTCCAAGCTGAATGATGTGGCCCCTTCCCATCCAGCACCTCGCAGTCTGGGTGGGGAGCAGGGGAGGGGTGCAGAGTGCCAACCTTGTACAGTGTAGCAGCTGTACAGTAGCTCTGCCTGAGAAGCACCAGGGCAGGTAAGTACAGGTGCTATGGGATGCAGAGATGAGGTGACCAACCTAGCCTCAGGTGGCCCTTGGTGATCTCAGAGGGCAAACGGAGGTCAAGCAGAGGTTGTGGCAAGAACAAAGACCCCAAGACAGATGCGCAGCTTACACTCACAGATGTTCAAGAAGCTCATGTGGCTGCTGCATAGAGTGTACTGGCGGGGGCTGGTGAGAGATGGGGCAGAGCCCGGAGGACGGACGAGACACATGAGGGAAACACGTCCAGTATTCTTTTCTGGAGACTCCCGTGGACTGAGAAGCCTGGCAGGCTACAGTCCATGGGGTCTCAAGACTTGGGCAACTGAGCGACTGACGTGCTACAACCGAGGCACCATGTATGCTCTTAAACACGCTGTGGCCGTGTTTCACAGACCATCGACAAGTGCTCCGTGATCTGGGTGATCAGTGACATTGAAAGGATCTCTGGAGGGAGAGCCCACGAGGACCTTCTGAACGAGAGCATGAAAGCCTGCCAGAGAGGGTTCTGCAGGGACCTGGCCCTGGTGGTCACCAAGACTGACAAGCTCCACCTGCCGGAATATCTGAGGTACCGCTCTGGGCGTGCAGGGACACGGCTTCCCTCTGTGGGTCCCAGGTGCTGGAACTACCATATAACGACAGACCTTTGACTCACGGGCATGTGGACTCAGGCAAGTGACCACTGGTGATGAAAGAGATGCCTGGGTGACTTCTGGGCTATCGGGTAGGTTGTCTTGAGAGTCTTCCAGAGCAGCTGCTTAACGTCCAAGAGGCTAAATTCTGCATAGCTCCAGGGGCGCCACTCATGAGTCTGAGATGCGAACGGCAGCTCCTGGTGTCTCACAGTGTGATGGACCTGCCTGCCCCCATGGATATGGGAAGTGTAGATGCCCCACAGCTAGGAGACACTTCCTATAACACTGTCTGGGTGGTGCAGCTTTGAACTGTTAGGTTCTGTTTCAGATTTATTTAGGCCACCACAGTATTGAGTAGTTTCCTGTGTTAGAGAGTAGGTTCTCACGAGTTATATATTTTATACATAGTGTATATATATATGTGAATCGCAGGCTCCCTATTCATCCCACTTCCCCATTCCCTGCTTAAAGTCCAGACATTTGTTCTCTATGTCTGTGCCTATTTCTGTTTTGCCAGTAGGTTCATTAGTACCACTTTTTCTATTTTTCTCTTTTTGACTTGCTTCACACTGTGTGATACTCTCTAAAATGTCCATCAACAGAGGTCTGCATCTCGACTGGGATAGGGGTAGGGGCACAGAAAATCCCACCGACAATGAAATAACAAGAAATTAAGATACTACTATCAAATGGACCCTGGAGGTGGGCCAGAGCCTTTAGGCTGAAGAAAGGGCTTAGGGAGAGGAACAAAGGCGTGCTTTCAGGGCAAGTCAAGACTGCCGTGACACATCATGAGATAAGTAATTCTTCCATTTTTCATTTCAGGGAAAGAAAAGTGGGAAATGTAAGTATGGACTAATTGTTTTCTTTTTTAAAGCTCGATTGAGATCTAATCGACAGACCAAAGTTTGAACTAGTTATTTTTAAACAATACTTTTTATGACTTGGAGAAGGAAATGGCAACCCACTCCAGCATTCTTGCCTCGAAAATCCCGCGGACTGAGGAGCCTAGTAGGCTATAGTCCACGGGGTTGCAGAGTCGGACACGACTGAGCGACCTCACTTTTTATGACCAGTGTTATATGCTTGGAACATCTGCACACCTGTCTGGGTTAAATGAAGAGCAGCCCCCTAAATGTTCCCTTTATTTCAATGTTTCCCCCTTATCCCTTTTTAGTCTTGATAACTCTGCATTCTGGGCCATGCTGTTATTTCTCCTTACAATCCAGCAAGCTATTCAAAGTCAGCGAGAAGCTGTTTTAGAAAGAAATGAAATGATAAAGCTACAGAGGAATAAAGTTCTCAAGGATAAACTCCAGGTGAGTGAACAGATTCTGCTATGCATTTTTCTGCTTTTCAACCACTCAGACTTTGAGACATAAGTGCCTGTTTGGGCAAAAGCTTTTAAAGTAGACAATGTGTCCTATTGATTAATTACTTTGTAACCTTAGGCAAATTACTGTACCTGAGCTCCATTTTCTCATCTGTAAAGCTGGGAAATATTAATGTCTACTGCCTGTGGTTGTTGGAAGAATTGAATGAGTGTATGGTTTACTGAGAACCACGAGCAGATAAAATCAGGGATTATCATGCACGTTGAAGCATCCCTTGAAGATAAATATAAAGAAAACAACCTCAATGTTAGATGTGATAGGTGAGGTGGCTTTGCTGAAACTCAATCTTCAGGGCTGGGTTTAATAGGAAAAGCATATGGCCTTGCAGCCAGTTCTATAGTTAACTGCTTTCTGTATTTTGATTTCAATTATTTTGATGCCGAAAATATCTGGTGTACAATGTGGAACTGAAAATTGCAAAGCTTTTGTTTCTAATTCAGAATAATCAGACCTTATACATAAGCCAAGGTCTTCTACCAAGCAACTCTTTAATGCTGATTTTAATGAGGCAGTAACTCAGAAGAGCTGTTCTGGTTCTCATTAATTGTGGAGGATATAATTATGTTGTTTCTGGAAGTAGAAACAGAAAATATTGGGTTGGCCAAAAAGTTCGTTCGAGGTTTCGAACCATCGTACGGAAAAACCCGAATGAACTTTTTGGCCAACCCAATACCTCAATTTACAATTCGTGATTTTATTTACTGCTAATAAACGTGGTAAACTGGTGTGTATGAGATGGGGTCTGTGCAAAAATGTCAGCTTGCAGATGCCTCTGGTTCTGACTCTTAATGGCACAAGTTCCTTTAGGTCTGCACACCTATCCCTCTGATGGCTATATAACCCTTTCATTCTCCAGCCACCTTTTTTCAGTCTGAATTGTTGTGAAACCTTTACTTGCCCTGCAGGCCTTCATTAGGAGCATATTTGAATTTAGCAATGGAAAAAAATGAGGCAGAATTTGATTATATAGCCATTCATAGAAACGTGTATACTTATTTTTTTAATTACAAAAATGAAAATTAAGAAAAAATATTTATGGAAAATGACAGACTCCTGGGACTACTCTTATTGATCTCAATTTGGGAATATTTTAGAAAGGTGATTTTCTCAGTATTATGGAGAACATGTGTGTGCTAAGTCGCTCAGTCGTGTCCGACTCTTTGCAACCCTATGGACCATAGCCTGCCAGGCTCCTCTGTCTATGGGATTCTCCAGCCAAGAATACTGGAGTGGGTAGCAATCCCCTTCTCCAGATCTTCCCAACCCAGGGATCGAACCCACGCCTCTTACATGTCCTGCATCGGCAGGCGGGTTCTTTACCACTACTGCCTCCTGGGAAGCCCAGTATGGAGAATGGATAGTGGGAAGAGGGGCTGGTGAAGACCAGAGGTAGAGAGATGAGCTGCGGAGGTGGTGGTACACAAATACAAAAAGGAATGACAGGAACCTGAGTCAACCAGAGGAACTCAGAGGAAGGATCCTCAGTCATGCTGGTAGCTAGGGTAGGTGGTGTTGAGAAGTTTAGGGAAAACGGAAAGCTCAGGATGGCTAACTGTATGTGGCAGGCAAGAGAGAGCTGGGTTTTGATGTTCAGGCATGTTTTTTGAGCTGATTATTATACCGTATTTTGCCTTTGCTTTAGCAAACCTGTGAAGAAAACCGGCACCATTGTTCCTGTGTTCCTGTGTGTTCCTCTTTTTCACTTGCACACAGTTACCATGCTCACACTTCTGACCACAGATGTGTGGCATTTTCCCCACACTGAACAATTCTCCCTGATCTCAGCGGGGTGCCTTACAGTTTAACTCAGTTTGACACTGTCTACTTGGAGAGAGGGCTTCCCAGGTGGCTCAGTGGTATAGAATCGCCTGCCGATGCAGCAGACGTGGGTTTGATCCCTGGGTCAGGAAAATCCCCTAGAAGAGGAAAGGGCAATCCACTCCAGTATTCTTGTCTGGGAAATCCCATGGACAGAGGAACCTGGCAGGCTAAAGTCCATCGGGTTGCCCAAGAGCTGGATACGACTAAACAACAACAAAAACCTAGAAAGAACATCGGACCCCACAGGTTAAGGGTCTAATCCCACAAGACTGCCCCCACTTCAGATACGATCGCAAGAAGTAGGTCCCCAGGTTACACACAACTTCTGGCTTCATTACAAACTGGTTCCTATGACTTCCTTTCCCTTGGATTCAGTTATTTGCAAGAACAGCTCACAGAACTCAGCGGATCAATTACTCACATTTACCAGTTTATTACATAATAAAGAATTTGGTATAAATGAACACCCAGATCAAGATATACATAGGGCAAGGTCTGGGAGGCTCCCCAGGGCTGGAGCTTCAGTCCCATGAAATTGGGTGCATTGCTCTCCAAGTATGTGGATGTCTTCACCAGCCTGGAAGTTCTCTGAACCCTATGTTATTGGGAATTTATGGAGCTTCCTCATGTAGACATGATCAGTTATGAACTACATTTCCAGCTCTTCTCTCCTCTCTGGAGAAAGAGGATGTGCTTAGAAATCCCAAGGGATTTGGGAGTTCTGTGCTGGGACCTGAGGTCAAAGACTAAATTTTGTAATGAAAGATTCTCCCAACACCTCTTTGTATAAAGGTCTCAGGAGCCCTGTGTCAGGAACTCAGGGCAGAAGCTGATAGACAGAGAGACAGATATTATTTCACAATACCTTATTGTTTTACTCAGTTTAAAGATCATATGAACTCATTACTTTTTACAGAATTATTGTGTTCTGTTTGATGTTCAAATTCACATGTTGGCCCTTAATTTAAGCTGAATCCTTTCAGCATCAGACATTAAAAATCAATATCCTCATATCAATAACCTCAGATAGGCAGATGATACCACCCTAATGGCAGAAAGTGAGGAGGAACTAAAGAAACTTTTGATGAAGGTAAAAGAAGACAGTGAATAAAAACTGGCTTAAAACCCAGGCTTTAAAAAAATTAAGATCATGGCAGGTAGTTTCATCATTTCATGGCAAGTAGATGGGGAAACAATGGAAACAGTGGCAGACTTTATTTTCTTGGGCTCCCAAATCACTGAAGATGGTGACTGCCGCCATGAAATTAAGAAATGCTTGCTCCTTGGAATAAAAGCTATGACAAGCCTAGACAGCATATTAAAAAGCAAAGACATTACTTTGCTGACAAAGGTCCATCTAGTCAAGGCTATGGTTTTTAAAGTAGTCATGTATGGATGCGAGAGTTGGACTATAAAGAAAGCTGAGTGCCGAAGAATTGATGCTTTTGAACTGTGGTGTTGGAGAAGACTCTTGAGAATTCCTTGGACAGCAAGGAGAGCAAACCAATCAATCTGAAAGGAAATCAGTCCTAAATATTCATTGGAAGGACTGATGCTGAAGCGGAAGCTTCAATACTTTAGCCACCTGATGCGAAGAGCCGACTCATTTGAAAAGACACTGATGCCAGGAAAGAACTCCTGCTGGGCAGAGAAAGGGGCAACAGAGGATGAAATGGTTGAATGGCATCACTGACTGAATGGACGTGCGTTTGAGCCAGCTCCAGGAGATAGTGACGGACAAGGAAGCCTGGCATCCTGCAGTCCATGGGGTCTCAAAGAGTCTGATGCTACTTAGGAACTAAAAACAACAAGACGTTATAAAACTATCTTTGCTCCCTGGCAGCAAATTTATATTCAGACCAATTTTTTTTTTCTCTGTCCCAAAACATGGACCTATTACTATAAAAGAAACTTGGGTTTCTTTTAGTGAATGAGTGAGTGAAAATTGCTCAGTCATGTCTGACTCTTTGCTATCCCATGGACTATACCGTCCATGGATCCATGGAATTCTCTAGGCCAAAATACTGGAATGGGTAGCCGTTCCCTTCTCCAAGGGATCTTCCCAACCCAGTGATCTAACCCAGGCTTCCCGAATTGCAGGCAGATTCTTTATCAGCTGAGCCACCAGGGCAGCCCAAGAGTAGAGAATAATATTAAAAATAAAGGTTAGGGTACAAGGAGTATATATCAAAATGCTCACACAAGTAAAAGAAGTAGACAGTGTTATCACTGCAAAATGATTTAAGTGACAAAGTTAGATTTTTTTAAAAATGGGGTTACAACTAATACAAAAAGATACATGCATCCCAATGTTCGCTGCAGCATTATTTATAGTTGCCAAGACATGGAAACTGTCTAAGTGGCCATCAGCAGATGAATGGCTGAGTAATATTCTGCTGTGTGTATGTATATATTTATACATATATACACACAGAGCACATCTTCTTCGTCTGTTCCTATTACTTCTCTGAACATTGGGGTGAATGTATCTTAGAGGTTTCTCCAGATACATGCCCAGGATCCAGGATTGCTGGATCCCATGGTAACTCTTTTTTTAAAGATTAAATACACTTCTGAACTATTTTCTGTATACACTTCCATATACAAAAATAGAATTGCTATTTTTTAACTCCTCAGAGAATCTCTGCAACAATGTCCTCAGAACCTCTGACCTGGCGAGGGGGACAGATGGGAACATCTGACCTTGAGAATGTTGCTCATTCCTTATGGGGCTCGGGGCTCATGCAGAATTGAAAGTGGATGAGCTCAAGTGTGCTGAAGGCTCTGGTGAAGCGGGTGCGTGGCTGCCTTTGTGGTGGCTGAGTGATTCTGTTCCCTGTGTGCCTCTCTCACTTCAGAGAAAACTGCCAGCTGACTCCAGGGTTCTGGAAGCCTCTGAGCTGGTGTACACGGTCAGCGCCCAGGAGTACTGGCAGCAGACGCTCCTCACCGAGGAGGAAACTGGTAACTCATATAAGTACATGTATTTTCATCTCGCTCACTAAAATTCTCACGAATAAGCTTGGCACTCTGAATTTCCCATCCTAGACCTTTCTGTACCACACTTCTAGTTTGCCAGTTTCCACACCTATTAGCAAATATGTGTGTTTCTGCATTGTTGCGGTTCCTGATGCTTCACTGCTGACCTCCCATCTGTAGTTGCTGATCCTAGACTGGGGAAGACAGAATGAATAATTTCATGAGCATCCCACCCACAGAAGACCTCAATTAAAGTTGGTTCAGACTGCCATCCTGATCTGTTCATTTTCATGAATGCTGTTTCCTCTGAACTCTGGCCTTTTCAAACTGTTTGTGTTGCCTGTGAATTCCAGAAATCCCCAAGCTAAGAGAATATATCAGGAGAAGGCTCTTGGATAAGAAGAAGAGGATGGTGACCAAGTACGTCACTGAAGCTTTTGGCCTGTTGCTCCTCACAGACAGTTCAGCTGCACGGACCGCGTGCAGGTATGCCGGGGAGACCCCTGGGCTGTGTGTCCTTTGCCTCCCAGCCTGGGCAGAACCCTCCCTCTTACCAAGTTAGAGAATTAACTTGGAATGACTTTTCTTCTCTGACCAGAGGAACACCCTAAACTCAGAGACTCTAAAAAAAATAAAGATAATCTGAGGGTTAACACTGTAACCTTTGAGCAAGGAAAGAAAAGAACGTTTGATCTTTTTTTCTTTTTACTTTTTTCACTTGTGACAGATAGGCTGAGAAGGAAAGTTAAAAATAGTCACTTTAGACTCTCCTGAGACTTGAATCAGGTAGAGTGTGTTTAATGGTAGGAGAGAGGTGTCTTCTTCTGCTGCAATAAGCTGAGCTTTCCTGGTGGCTCAATGGTAAAGAATCCGCCTGCCAATGTAGGTTTGATCCCTGAGTTGGAAAGATCTCTTGGAGAAAGAAATGGCAACCCACTCCAGTATTCTTGCCTGGAGAATCTCATGGGCAAAGGAGCCTGGTGGGCTACAGCCCATGGGGTTACAAAGAGTCGGACACGACTAAGCGACTTAGCCCATAAGCATGTAAAAAGGATATGCTGCTAAATTATAAGCTTGGAAGAAAAATTTGCAGCCAGAATAAATCACCAAAAGCCTTGCTTCCTTGTGAGGGATTAAATATACAAACAGACAGGCATATATAAAGACAGAATTTTGACCCACAGTCTACAACCACCAGCCTAGGAAGCCAACCCCTATTCTACAATAAACAGCTCATGAAGTCAGCCTGCTCTGTCTTAGACATGTAGGAAGCTAGACTGCTATTTCTGATAACAATCTAAGAAGCAAAGCAATAACTTCTGTAACAATCAGCCCTAAATGGCCAGACCTTGGTTACGGGCTAAGGGCTTCCCTTGTGTGCTGTGCTTAGTCACTCAGCCCTATCCAACTCTTTGCGACCCCATGGACTGTAGCCCACCAGGCTCAGCCCACCTTTTTAAAATTTTTACCCTTAATCCATATTTTATTGCAAAGAGATTACCAAAATGCTTAGGTATTTTAAAATATGAGCAGTGATTGCTTACAGAACAGAAAAATAATTTTTAACAAACCTGAAACACACAAAAACAACCCATCTAATTCAGATGACTGGAGGTATGGCTGGAAAGTTACAGCTCCCGTCCAAATTAAACCCTTTAGCAGTGATGGCGTTGCCTTTAATTTTGCAAATGACACTCTCCCAGCAGACCTCACTGTTCTGTTGACACTCACATTTTTGCTATAACTGGCTCGTCATTAAACTCTCATCACAGACAACCCTGTTAGCTCACGGGCTTTCCTAATCTTTATCCCTGCTTCCAACAAGGACCAATCAAGGAAAGATGAATATATTCATTATTTTAGAAATTCTACATAAAAAGTGCCAAATAGAGCAAAATTCGCCATCTTTTCACTCATCCTCATGAATCACATAGGATCCCTGCTTCAAGGTCCCCACTCATGGCTGCCCACGCCAGGGGTCTCTGTTCAGGGTGCCGAAAGCCTTCCCACCTCTCTGCCTGCCTTTCTGTGCTCAGTCATGTCTGAGTCTTTGCGACCCCATGGACTAGCCTGCCAGGCTCCTCTGTCTATAGGATTCTCCAGGCAGAAATACTGGAATGGAGCCAGTAGCCATTCCCTTTTCCACGGGATCTTCCGGACCCAGGGATTGAACCTGCCCACATTGCAGGCAGATTCTTCACTGTCGAGCCGCTAGGGAAGCCCCTGGCCTGCCTTTGAGTATCTGCCAAAAGCAGATGATGCCCACTGACTCCCTTACTACAGCAAGCTCTGAATTTACAGCCTTTGGATGTTCTCATTTGGTTGGTGTTTCTTTATTTCCATACTTTCTGTCATCTGTCATATTTGCTCAGCCAAGCTGTCTGACCTGTTATTACGTAGAAAAGGGAAGGAGTAGAGAAATGTACGATCTGGTTGGTCCTGATAACACGGGACAGTCAACCTGGGAAGGTCCAGTAGAGGGACTAGCTGAGGCAGCTGGTCTGGATGTGACTTCAATGTGAAAAGGGAGCAGTGCTGACTCTTAAACAATATTTTATTTATTTGGCTGCACCACGTCTTCGTTATGGCATGTGGAATCTAGTTCTCTAGCCAGGCATCGAACCCGGGCCCCCTGCTGTGGGAGCTCAGTCCAAGGAGCCACTGGGAAAACCCGCAATGTCGACTTTTAATAGTCCATGCGGTGTTGGTCAAATGTCTTTGTTGTTGTCGTTTGGTCACTCAGTCATGTCCGACTCTTTGAGACCCTATGCCAGGCTTCCCTGTCCTTCACCGTCTCCTGGAGCTTGCTCAAACCCATGTCCATTGAGTGGGTGATGCCGTCCAACCATCTCATCCTCTGTCGTCCCCCTCTCCTCCTGCCCTCCATCTTCCCCAGCGTTAGGGTCTTTTCCATTTTAGAAATTCTACATAAAAAGTGCCAAATAGAGCAAGATTCACCATCTTTCCCCTCATATCTCTTACTCTGCGTTTGTTCTAGTTTTGTGAAAACAAGAGAAAAAAAAACACGACCTTTATGGAATTTGAGATTTTCTACTTTGACTTTTGTCCTCTGAAATACTAGTGAAGGTTTTGACATTCCAACTTCCCGAAAAAATTCTTCGGGGTGAAAGTTGCCTTGCTGCCCAGCCAAAGATTGCTTTTGGAAGTGCTGATGGAAAATGAATCAGATGCGGTGCTGTGTGTGGTTGGTTGGTTTGATAAACACCGGGACAAAGCCTTCTGCAGTCCAAGCTGGAGTGTGATATGGAAGTACAGCCTCAGTTCTCTCCTTGTATCCAGACTCTAGGCGACAGAAGACGCAGAGGAGGGGGCTGGCTGGAATTCTATCCTAGCCTTTTAGAGGGGGTTGCCAGCAGCCTTCCTCAAAATTCTTTGGCCTCACATATCGGTCTCAGCCTTACTTCTTTGATCGAAAGTTGGAAGGCAAGAGTTTTATCAGTTCCTTTGTATTCCGGGGGCGAGAAAAACCCTGAAAATTGTATGTGATGGACCATTTTTTTTAAGATTGTGACTCAAACTCAAAAATTAGAGAATAATGAGTTTATTGTATATTTTTAAAATTAATTAATTTCATCTTTGGTTGTGCTGGGTCTCCATAGATGTGCACTGGCTTTTGTCTGGGTGTGGCAAGCGAGGGATACGCTCTTACTTGGGGGTGAAGGCTTTCCATTGAGTGGCTTCTCCTGGGGTGGTTCCCAGGCCCCAGGGCACAGGCTATAGTAGCGGTGTGGAATCTTCTCAGACCAGGGATTAAACCCATGTCCCCCGCATTGGCAGGTAGATTCTCCACCACCGGACCCCCAGAGAAGTCCAGTTAGTGGTTTTAAATGAACAGGGATCTCACCTTTATTTTTATAAATTAATGGGAAGTTGATTATGACAATCTCAATGCTGAACGAGCCCTGCATTTATTCATAGTAGATGCCAGCCTTTTTTCCTTTCTTCATTCCCAGCCCTTCTGCTTATCATTCTTTTCCTTCTTCAACAAGCATTCATTTTGTGGCGTTCCTTTTCATGACTTCTCTCTTCTTTCATTTTGCTCACCAGTGACACCACACATTTCAAAGAACCCAGAGAGCACTCTGAGAAAAAAGTCCTGCTTATAGAATTCCAGGGCTTCCCTCGTGGGTCAGGTGGTAAAGAATCTGTCTGTAACACAGGAGACTGGAGTTTGATCCCTAGGTCAGGAAGATCACCTGGAGAAGGCAATCGCAATCCACTCCAGTATTCTTGCATGGAGAATTCCATGGACACAGGAGCCTGGTGAGCTACAGTATAGAACTCTAACTAGTGAAAACTCTGAAACTTCCCAGGGCATGCTTGAAATGGGATAGTTTCCATAAACTTCTGAAACTCATCTATTCTAAGTCTCAGAATGTAGGAGTTTGAGGCTATTTTCAGGATCATCCAGCTCTATTCAACTTATTTCACAGACAATGGCCTTGAGGATTCAGAGGTGTTATCTATGGAAGGTCACACCTTAATGCAAGAGCTATTTCTGTCATCCAGTTTGGAATAGAATTTAAAACCCTACATTTTCCAGCCATTTATCCATGCCACTCACTCACTCCACAAACGTTTATGTACTGCACTCTCCGTGCCATGCCTGGAAGAAACAAGCATGAATAGCAGTCTGTCTCTTCAGCAAGGTCCTGGCCTAGAACAGGGAGACACATGGCCCGAGGGAGACACAGCATAGCAGGGGTGTACCAAGTGCAACGGGAGCCCAGGAAGTGAAGTGAAGTCGCTCAGTTGTGTCCTACCCTCAGCGACCCCATGGACTGCAGCCTTCCAGGCTCCTCCGTCCATGGGATTTTCCAGGCAAGAGTGCTGGAGTGGATTTGCCATTTCCTTCTCCAGGGGATCTTCCCGACCCAGGAATAGAACCTGGGTCTCCCGCGCTGCAGGCAGACGCTTTACTGTCAGAGCCACCAGGGAAGCCCAGGAAAGGGCACCCTCAACTCTGCTGGGGGAGTCAGGGACAGCATGACACGAGAAGTGCCTTCTGAACTTTTTCTGGGAGGACGAGAACTTGGGCAGAGCCTGTGCACAGCCAGAAGGATGGCACATTTAGGGAACGGCGGCAAGTTCATGGGCAGCTACATGGGAGGACCTTTTGGGCAAATAGAGAGCTGGCGATGCTGGAGAAATTGGTTGAGCTCTGGCCAAGAAGGGCCTTAAGTGCTGAGCTAAGGAGTGTGGCTTCTTTCCACTGCAGGTGCACACTGTGTGGTCTCCAGGGTTCTCATACAGGGGCAGGCACTACAAAGTTCCCAGTTTGTAAACTAGAGGTCAAGACAGCCTCTGTTAGTCACTCCCTTGTATGTGTGAACTGACATTTCTTCCCTGATTAGGCTGTTCTCCTTTGAACCAGGAACCAAGTCTTTATTTTGATGGTCCTATAGCTCTGTTATTTATTCCAGAAGGTCACTTGTAGCCTGGGACTTGCTAGAAGCATAGAATCCCAGGTGCTCGGGTTCGAACCAATTTGCCCAGTGAGTACTATGCACATTTTTCTCACACAAATTTGAGAAATCCTATCCTCCCAAACTGCACCAAGTTCATTAAATATTTGTCAAATCAGATGTCATTGGGAAAAAAATCTCTTTTAATAACGGCTGGATTTAAAAAATATTTACTCTTTCTAAGAGCCTAATGGATTCTACCACTAAAATAAGTTGTAGGAGGCATGTATTTGTTCTGTTCTCCAATCCTACAAGTGGCTTCCCCGGTGGCTCAGACGGTAAAGGATCTGCTGCCAGTGTAGGAGATTCAGGTTTGACCACTGGATTTAGGAAGAGCTCCTAGAGAAGGAAATGGCAGCTCACTCCAGTATTCTTGCCTTGGAAATCCCATGGACAGAAGAGCCTGGCAGGAGACAGTCCATGGGGTTGCAAAGAGTCGGATACAACTTAGAGACACGCATGCCAATCCCACAAAGTTAAGGAGATGTGGGGACTGGAGGATGCTTTACTGGGTGACAGGGTGAAGACCACTGTGGGTGATTAGCTCAAGGAGCAGTAGCAGCAACCTGGACAGGCTTAGAGGAAGCAGACCTGCAAAAGCCGAGGCCTACAGGGAGGGCATAGCCTCATGCTCCTGCTGGTCCTTGTCCCTAGAACGAACACTTGCACATGAGTGGCCTGCGGAGATTTGTGGAAGAGAAGACACAGTTGCTGGAGAAGGCCATTGACCAGTGTTTTGCCCACATAGTGCGGCCCCTGCAAGAAGGGATCTGGAATGCCAGGAGTTCCTACCGACGCATCCTTGGGGCGTGCCTGGTGGTGAGTGACCCTCTAAACAGAAAAACCATGATATTTGGTGAGGTTGGTCTGATCCCTTGCCTATTTTTCTACTATCCCATTGCTTTCAAGAGAAATGAAGAGCCAGAAGAGATTGGGAGAGAGTGAAAATTGCACACAAGAAAGCATATTGAGCAACTGTTCACCTGTACATTGCAAGGACTCAGGGAAAGGAACATGGTTAGGGAGAAAGAGCTGGAATTTAGGAGCTGAGGGTCTTGTTTTGAATGCCAGCCCCACCAAACACCCTCTCTGTAGGCCTGGGTGAGGCCCTAAACCCACTTAAGCCTGTGGGATTTTTCTTCTATAAAATGGGGATGATAGATACTTGTCTATTTCACAGAGTTGGTGTAAGTATCCATTAGATACACAATAAGAAAGCATGTGTAATCTCTCACTTGGTGTACAAATTGTTGCTTTATCTTTTAATTAGTTATGTAGGGTTTCTAAGGGATGGCAAAGGGGAGGAGATGGTTAGATAGCATCACCGACTCAACAGACATGAATTTGAGTGAACTCTGAGAGATAGTGGAGGATAGAGGAGCCTGGTGTGCTGCAGTCCATGGGGTTGCAGAATCAGAGACGACTTATCAACTGAACAGCAAGGGATGGGAGATAAGAAATGTGTGTTGTTGTTTAAGCCATGAAGTTTGGGGTAATTGTTTCATAGCAATAGGTGACTAAGTGACCCTAGGGAGAACCGTTTCCATCGGATGGTAGAAGATCCCAGATCAAAAAAGTGAATGAGTAAGTGGGTGCTGAGCAAGTGAAGGCAGGAGGTGGGCACCAGTCCTCTGAGAGGACGTACTTGGGGAGGAAGGAGCAGCATCAGGCATCTTCAAGCCTGGGAGCTTCTATCCCAGGAACTATCCCCTCTCTCCTTAGCCCTTCAATGGCTTCTTTCTCTGTGACTACAGACACACCTGGGGAGTTCCTATTGGGTAAGCAACTTGCCTTTGTGATCAGACATTTGGGCAAATATGCATATACTAACATCATAACATTATATGATATAGTAAAATAACCTAAATGTCTAGTGATAAGAGAATGGTAAAGTGAATTATGATGCATCCATATGATATTAAGTGGTTGTTAAAATATTTTTTGGAAGTATTTGCAATGAATTCACAAACGCTGTTATAATATTATGTGAAATGGCAGAATATTAAAATACAGATAGCTAGACAGATATGATAGATGTGGATAGGTACAGTATGCTGCCAGTTGTACCATGCCACACAGTCATTAACTTAAAATATATTCCCCTAAAACACAGATCATTGATTAATGATCACAAGTGCTTCCCTGGTGGCTCAGATGGTAAAAGAATCTGCCTGCAATGCAGGAGACCTGGGTTCAATCCCTGAGTTGGGAAGATCCCCTGGAGAAGGAAATGGCAGCCCACTACAGTATTCTTGCCTGGAGAATCCCCAGGGACGGAGCAGCCTGGTAGGCTACAGTCCACGGGGTCGCAAAGAGTCGGGCATGACTGAGGGACTTCACTCACTTCACTCTTCTTCTACTGAGAATCAATCACCATGTGGCTAAAATCTGTTGACTGTAATAGCTCTGGCTTCATAATAATTTTTTTCTTCTCATTTGTGAATTTATGTTTCTGGGAAAAAATTTGACAAAGATATACACATCAAATCACATTTTACCAAATATTTAATAAAAAATATAAAACTGTGGGCTGTGCTTGGAAAATCTGAAACATACTTGCAGTGGAGTCAGAGCACATTTGTATTTAAGAACTGCTCATTTAACACATGTTTACCAAGCATGACATATGCCAGGACCAGACGGTGAGGACGTCATGATGGATGAGACACTGGGCTTAATCTCAACCAGCTGATGATCCACTGCAGCAGCCTGATGAGTAAAGAGACAAATGCGAAGCTGCTGTATGTGAGCAGAGACAGTAGAGGATGCTTTGGGAGCTCAGAGTGGAAGCTCCTGCTGACCAGAGGTGTGACTGCTATCCTCTTGCGTAGCTTAATAACGAATAGCTTAATTGGAAGATCATGTCTCTATTCTTCCCAGTAATTCTTGCTAATAGTGTTTGGGGTCTAGACTAAAACATCCTAAATAGATCCTAAACCAGTACACAAGTATTACTGGTAATTTCATTTTACTAAAACTTAGACTAATTGAATGAGCTTCCCAGGTGCCTCAGTAGTAAACAATCCAACCGCAATGCAGGAGGTGCAGGAACGTGCGTTTGACCCCTCTGTAGTGAAGATCCCTTGGAGGACAAAATGGCTACCCACTCCAGTATTCGTGTCTAGAGAATCCCCCGGACAGAAGAGTCTGGTGGGCTACAGTCCATGGAGTCACAAAGAGTCAGACATGTCTGACTGAGCACACGCATGCACACACACGAGGCAGTGTAGGTCTGATTCCATGAATTCTAGGTACCTACTAACTCTGTTATCTTATTGTTTATCCAGAGGAGTAGAGGAAACAGGGCTTTCACCAGACTCTGAAAGCTGTTTGCCTGAAAAATGGCATCTATGCCTCC
The DNA here is from genome assembly GCA_006408675.1 of Madoqua kirkii. Lineage (NCBI taxonomy): Eukaryota > Metazoa > Chordata > Mammalia > Artiodactyla > Bovidae > Madoqua > Madoqua kirkii. The sequence goes on from SJYC01009545.1 coordinate 121,627, forward strand.
AGGACTCTTGCGAGAATTGATCTGAATGAAGCCATCACCCAGCCCATCTACGAACAGATTGACCCCGTTTTTGGGTGCATTTTTAGGTAAAGGAATCCATTTGGCTCCTCTGTGAACAAACATCCTAAGAATGCCTGGGGCAGAGTCTCATCTTCAAGAATTTGTTCTTGGGATCTGGAAGGGTCCAGAGTAGCTTGCAACTTGAGGAGGAAAACTCAGTCTTTGGCAAAATACAAAAGTCTTCCTGGTTGGGTTTACTTAAAATTTTCCCGTGGTGACCTGGAGTGCAGCTAGAGACGCTACTTTGAGACTAATGTTATAATTCCTGTTATTTTTCAAATATCTCCTACAGGCAGCAGGGGATCCATTTTCTTATGGACCTGGGCCCAGGATAGGGTATTTTGGTTGGAAAGTGTGGACTTAAGGAAAGGCACAGCCTTCGTAAATTTCCCTGAGCACAAAAAGGAAAAATGGCTCAGGATGACTCTGCTTGTTCTTTGACACATGGCGTGGGGTTTGGGGCCTGAGCCTTCACAGCGCCTGCTCCTTCCCTTCTTCCTTGTCTTCTATTCCTCACCTGTCTTCAGTCTCCATCCTTCAGCCCTGGCATTTCACCTGGCCCACCACCTATTTGAACCATTCAACTTTTGCTCAACGCTCCCTGCCCCCCACCTTCCTTTACATTTGTTTTTCATCATGCCATTCCACCTATGCCCACTCACCCTGTTTACATGTCTGTACAGTAAACTCCAAATTCCTTGGAATAGACTTCAAGACATTCCGCCTGCCTCCAATTGGCCTTTCCCACCCCTCCCTGCCGGCTGGCTTTTACCAGGGCAGCAGAGAGTTACTGAGACCTGCCAGGAACTATGCTAAGCACTCCACAGGCATCGTGTTATCATATCCTCCCAAGAGCCCTCAGAAGTGGCTCTGGTCTTTTTGCAAGTGAACACACTGCCACTGGGAGAATCACACAGCTTTCCCACGGTCACTCGACGCAACAGGTAGAGATCTAGGACTTCAAGCCTCTGCCTCTCCTCTGCTTACCTCATACCCCCTGGGATGTCCTGAAACTTAGTTCACTATGTCGTCCCTGGGGAGAATGCTGCCTCCTTCTTTTCACATCCCTGAACCTTACGCAGGCTTCCCTGGTGGCTCAGTGGTAAAGAATCTGCAGAATCGCCTGTAATGCCAGAGACACTGGGCTCAGTCCTTGGGTCGGGAAGATCCCATGGAGGAAATGGCAACTCATTCCACTGTTTTTGCCTGGAGGATTCCATGGACAGAGGAGCCTGGCAGGCTTCAGTCCATGGTGTGACTAAGAGGCAAACATGACTCAGTGACTAAACAACAACAACCAACCTTGCCCATCTTTTAAGGTGTAGTCCATCCCACCCTTTCAAGTGGGAACATTTGAGTAGCAGAAAGACTATGAGGTTTGAGGTCAAACAGATCAGTGTCTAAGGCCTAACCCTGCTACTCACTAGCCACGTGACTTTGAACACATTTTAGCAACCATTTCCAAACTTCAATTTCTCATCGTAAAATGAGTATCATTGCACTGACTTCATAGGTTTTTATATCAAGGGCCTAGCACAGCACAGTGCTTGGAGTATTACAGAAATTTTATAACTATTAGTTCTCATCCCCCTTCTCTTAACAATGAGTAAAAGAATACCAACTAGTTAATTCTTTGTTTTAATCCCACAATAGCTGCTGCTGTCTCTTAACATGTTACTTTGCTTTCCTCAGTAGGTCTGGGAAGTCCACGGATGGTTCAGCTCTGATCCCCCACATAGATGCTTTTAAGCTCTCTCTGCAGGAGAAGATGACTGAAATTGGGATAAGAAATGGCTGGAAATATGACAGCTATAAAAAGAGTTTCCTGATCCAGGAGGTAAGATCCTTATAAAGTGAAGAGGGCAATGACGTTGGGTAATGGTTTTCTTCCCAGCAGGGTTCTGGAGGTTGCCTGTCTTTCCCTACTTTTCCCTTGGACTGTCTAAGCTCTGGGTGGGCCTAATAACAGATGCTGAGATCCAGAACATAGCAGGATGGAGGAGAGAGAAGTGATCCTGGAAGCAGCAAGCTTTGTTCCCCTGAGAAGCAGCCAATAATTAGTGCTGAGATTGTCAAACAGACTCAGTTCCCAGGAAGTATCTTCAAAGAGTCTTTAGCTATATAAACACTGGAATCCACTTTTAACAGTCTCACTGACTTCATTTTTGCCAATATCATGAAATACCATCCATGGCAGTGAAGTTTAAAGAAGTGTCATTTTTCTGCAGATGACTTTTTAGTTTTGAGTCCTCAAGACTCTTACATGGGACTCATTTTCTTAGTCTGGGCTGTCTTAGTCTGTTTGGGCTGCTATAACAAAACACCGGGAGGCTTGCAAACAACAGACATTTCTCAGTATTCCAGAGGCCAGAAGTATAGGATTAAGGTGCGTGCAGATCTGGTGTCTGTTTGGGCCCACCTCTTGGTTTAGGGGTGGCTGTCTTTTTGCTGTGTGCTTACATGGCAGAAGGGCACAGAAGCCCTCTAGGGTCTCTTCTATAAAGGGCATCATCCCAACAGAGAGGGCTCCACCTTGAGTCCTAATCACCTCCCAAAGGCCCTGCCTCCTAATGCCATCACACTGCATTTGTGCTTAGTCGCTCAGTTGTGTCTGACTCTTTGCAACTCATGGACTCTAGACCACTAGGCTCCTCTGTCCATGGGATTCCCCAGGCAAGAATACTGGAGTGGGTTGCCATTTCCTTCTCCAGGGTATCTTTCCAACCCATGGATTGAACCCAGGTCTCTTCCACTGCAGGCAGATTCTTTACCATCTGAGCCATCACATTGGAGTTTAAGATTTCAGTGTAAGAATTTTGGAAGACAGGACTACGCACAGGCCTACAGCACAGGCCCAGCCCAAATTACATGAGAATCACCTGTACCCTGTTACCCTTCCCAAAGATGCCCATCCCATAACCATGCGTGCACCTGAGTTCAACTCTGCAAATACTTATTAAGTTGTCTGAGCACCAGACACTACGGGAAGCATTTTAGGATGTAAAGATGCCTAAGACAAAGTTTTGGAACTTGCCTAGTGGTCCAGTGGTTAAGACTCTGTGCTCCCAATCCAGGTGGCCTGGGTTCCATCCCTGGTTGGGGAACTAAGAGCTCATATGCTACTAAAACATGGCCAAAAAAGGAAAAAGACAAGACAAGGTTCCTGCCTGTGAGGGAGGAGCTCAAAGCCTGGTAGCAGAGGAGATGGAACAGCCAACAGTAATCCAGGCAGAGGAAACCCCTGCCTTGCTTCTGTCAAGGGACTGTCACAAATGGCCTTTTGTTGATGTGGATTCTCAGATAAGTGCCATCCTGGGAGGCCTGGAGGGACACATCCTCAGAAAGAAGAGGAAGATTTATGAGTCTCTCACCACCTCTGTTCAGAACGACCTGAAGCCCTGTTATGAAGGTGGGGGCCCCAAGGGCAATGTTGGGGTCTGTCAGCTCCTTTAGCATCCCGTCTGCTGTTCCCCCCTTAAAGCATTTGTCCTTCTATGTCCTAAGCCCCCATAACACTCTTGGTCTACAAATTAAAACCCAACAATTGCAAAGGGGTGGGGAGAGGTCAGTCATGAACCGCTTTCATCTGTTTCCAGTTCTTTCCATCCACCCTTCATCTAGACATTTTGCTTCTCTCTGCATTGCATTGCAGCTAATTAGACTATAAAAGCCATTTATTGAATTCTCATTCATATTTTAAGTACCTGTAAACTCACTTGTCAGCTTTTTCTTGGTTTGTTGGTCCCATTGATTTCATTCTGGGGTGTTGATGGAGTTTGGAATTTTGTAGCCTTCTGCTTAATTCACTCTTTATGTTTTCTACATGAAAATGATCAAATATTGATTTTTTTGTATTATGTTATTCTATTTACAAGGTGTAGAAAACGGTGCTACATGTATGACTATATATATACAAATATGTATGGTTATGTAGGTGTGTATACACGTGCTCAGTTGTGTCTGAGTCTTTGTGACCCTATGGACTATAGCCCGCCAGGCTCCTCTGTCCATGGAGTTTCTCAGGCAAGAAGACTGGAGTGGGTTGCTGTTTCCTACTCCTGGGGATCTTCCTCACTCAGGGACTGAACCCATGTCTCTTGACTCTCCTGCATTGCAGGCAGATTTTTTAACCACTGTGCCACCTGGGAAGCCCCAGGTGTGTCTATATGTGTGTCTACATGTATATGCATACGTGTATGTGTGTATAGTTGGTTTGCTTGCCTTTCTTTCTGATGTGAAGGATATCTAAGCAAGTCCTTGTTGAGGTGTTACTGTGGCTATCATTTTTGCCAGAGGCCGCACAGATCACGGGCAAAAAAGCATGTGAAAGAATGAAAGATGTCCTCAGAAGAGGGGTGGACCGGCAGGTGGCCGAGGGCATGTTCGAACGGGCTCAAGAAAGGATGCAGCACCAGTTTCAGCAGCTGAAGGTATTCAACTTACGTGGTTTGCATTCCGGTCCCAGAGGGCTCCTTGGGGAGCACGGGAAGGAGGGGCAGAGACGGAGGAAGTAGTAGTTGTTTGAGCCCAGATAGAGCTGGATGCCTTCTGCAAAGTGGGCTCGACTGACGCCCATGATGCCGGGGAAGGGGCCAGCCTCCACCTGGCTTCCGCCTCTACTGCTATCACATGCTGGCTCGCACTTGCCTCAGTCTGTGACTTCAGAAACTCAGTGCTTCCAGCTCTCTCCTGCACCCTTTCTCTTTCCTGAGTCATCACTAAGATCACTGTGATATCTAGAGGGGACCCTAAGCACTTTACAAACGTGAGCTTACTGAATCCCCAGCAAGTCTATGAAATAAGGTGCTATGATTGTTCCCACTTTACAGATGAGAAAACTGAGGCAGACAGAGGTGTATCAACAGGTCACGCAGCTAGCAAGTTACAAGAGTGGGAATTTGGGACCAGGTAACATAGCTCTAGCAACAGTAGTATCTCAAGACACACTTAAAAAAAATATTTATTTGACTGCACCCAGTCTTAGTTGCAAGATTTAGTTCCCTGACCAGGTATCGAACCCAGGCCCCTTGCATTGGGAGCATGGAGTCTTAGCCCCTGGACCACCAGGGAAGTCCCCAGATCTTTTTTTAATGAGGGAAATGTCTTGTCTACATAAAATACCTATAGATAAATGCCAACCAACTATTACAGATCTGTTCATTACAGTACCTGGCATAGATTTTGGTGAGATTCTTTTCATCTCAGAAGACAGTTCCTGACAGTTTCCTCGAAACTAAGTACTCTGTCAAGTGCACTTGGACCCATCCAGTCCCAGTCCTGGGTCTCTTAGTTTGTCAGCCTCCTCTGCAAGTAATATAAATTCTTTGCTTTAGTCCAAGCTACTGCTAGCCCCTCCCTGGCCAATAGCATTTCCAAATTCATCAGCCTCAGTCCAGGCTTAGCTGACCTCTCCCAACCTCCCAAGGACCTAGCTCCTTGCTATTTCCACCCACCTCTGGACCAACCTGCTTCCTGAAACATCTCCAACCTCTGGTGCACAATCTCCTCTCCTCCCATCACTACAGTTTTGGAAAATCCCTTTCTGCATGACACGAAGTATGTTATTTCTCTTGGATCAGGCTAAGAGGTATCTGATTTACCAGTAGCAGTTTAGTTTCCATCATTTCACATATTACCACAGCCTACAAATACCTGCAGAAAATTTGCCAAACTCTACAGCTGCCAATCCCCACTGAGTACATAAAAACTGGCCCTTAAGGTGCCCAAGAAAACAACTGCACTGAAAAATGATTAGTACGTTGATCATGTACAAATGTATCTTAAGTGACAGACATGCAGGAAGGTGCATCTGGGCAAGACCACAGAGGGTTCCCATTCTCCGATCTCACAGACAATGCAGCCAAGGCTAAGGGCCAAAGTTACTAGCACAGGTTCACAGATGCAGCTGAGACTAGAACTTTGGTCCAATGCACTGGTGAAAAGATCATGTCTTGGAGTCAGGAGGTAAAGGTTCAGAAGTAGGCTCTGTCAGCATAGTGGAGAGTCGAGTGTTTTTCAAAGGGTGGCAAGAGATGGTTTGAAGAAGGAAATGGTTTTAGCTGACAAAAGGACTGAGAATAGCAAGGAGACATATCTCAGGCAGTTGGAAAGTTATCTATAATTAATGGTGTGTTTTGAAAATCAGGAGGTCGACAAACATTTAGGCAGGGACTAATCTAACGGTGGGACACGAGGATGATGATCCGTGCTTTGCCTCTTTTTCTGCTTGTGTGGTATCTATTCTCCTCCCTCCCACGCCCACCCCCACCATGCCTCCCTGCATCCTCTTTAGTCCTGACTCAGTCCTTCAGCATCAGAGTACAATCACCTAGGAAAGGAGCTATGAAGGCAGGTGGGACCCCTCAGAAATGTTGTCCTGATGACTTTCGTCTCCCAGGGTATCCTCGGGGGGTCCACCCTTGGACTTGACTTTGGTTTCGGCAGCCCTGGTCCCTACACTCTTGGTTGGGGAATGGGGTGGGGTCCCTGTCATAAGATTCCTTCCCCTTTAGACTGCACCATCCTCACAGAATGACTGTCCTTTGTTGTGTAGAATGGGATCACGGAGAAGGTGAAGGGCAGCATCGCTACCATGCTGGCCCTGGCTTCGTCCCCAGGGGATGGGCTCTACAAGGAGCTTGCAGGTAAATACATACCACCTTTGTGTACTCGGGAGCAAGACAAACGCTCTCAGGGTTCTGACTGCCTTCTCAGTCACAGTCTTGGCTCCCATCACTGGCCAGCTCAGGGTGGCGGAGTCTGAGTTATGCTATGGGGCACAGTGGTGCAAAGGGGATTGGAGAGGCTTTCGGATCAATGCCAGAGCCAACCCCAAGGTCAGCCTGAACTGTCCCTTCACAGGGACTGTGTGTGTCAGGGTTCTCCAGAGAAACAGGACAACAGGATGTGTATGTCTCCCACACACACAGACACACATAAGGAGATTCATTTTAAGGAACTGGCTCATGCAACTGTGAAAGGTTCATGAGTCCATGTGATAAGGGAGGCCAGCAGGCTGGAGACTCAGGAAAGACTTGCAGTTCAAGTCCAAGAGCAGTCTTCCAGAGAACCAGGAAGAGCCACTGTTGTAGATGAAGTCTGAAAGCAGTCTTCCGGAAAATTCCCTCTTGCTCAGGAAAGACAGCCTTTTGTTCTAGTCAGACCTTCAGCTGATTAGATGAGGCCCATCTACATGGCAGAGGGCAGTCTGCTTTCCTCAGAGTCCACTGATTTAAATGTAAATCTCATCCAAAAATACACTCACAAAAACATCCAGAATAGTGTTTGACCAGCTATCTGGGCACCATAACTCAGACAGGTGGAGACATAAAATTCACCATCACAAGGATATCGTCTAGTAGCAGACCATAGGCTAAAAACCCAAGATGCCAAACCAGAGCAAATTCACTAGAATTTAGAATGGGGACAGCTGGGAGGAGAGGGAATGGATTGGAGAGAGATGCCTGGAAAAGACTGGGGGAGGTCTGGCATGGGGTGTGCTTTGTATTTCCTTCCCCTGAGCACTTGTGAAGCCTTGGTAAAGACCCAGTGATTTCCCAGACTTCTTCTGTGGGCAGGTTTGTGTTTGTTTTGAGGGTGCCCACTATGATTAGATAAGCCTTAAGGTAAGAGCAACAATGCCTGGTTTGATCAAGTTGTTCATAAAACACATTGATTGGACCATCTAATCTCTAAGCTGCATTCCTGAGCTCATATTCTGGGACAGTTGACCCAAGTCAGAACAGGATTCTCAGGGGATCTGTTTCCTGGGGACATTTCTGAAAAGGACACTAACTCCTGATGCTCTTCTGTAGATGTCAAAAGTGAATACAAGGAGATGGAGAAGCTGCACAGGAGCCTGAGAGAGGTTGCTGAGAATGCAGTGTTGCGGAGAGGCATGCAAGACTTCCTTCTGAAAATGTCCCCCAGCAAAGCTGGCCCACTCAAAACATAAGATTTAATTCTTGGGGCTTAGCTCCAAGGGGATGGAATACCAGAGACAAGCATATTTACTTGTGTTGGTTAAAAGCTAATAAAGAACATCTCCCAATTTTGGGAACTTTATAGCCAACAGAAAATCCATATATGGTTACTTTTGGCATAAGTCAAGTACAGAACACATTTCATTTTTATTCTATTGCCAATGAAACCCTCAGGAAGTTCTAAGTTTTAAGGATGAGAAATTTGTGCCCCACCGAAGAAAAATACCTGAAGAGTGAAAAACTTATATGTGGAATCTGAAATATGACACAAATGTACTTATTTACAAAACAGGAGGAGACTCACAGACATCAAAACAATTTACGGTTATCCAAGAGAAAATGGCGTAAAGAGGGAGAAATTAGGAGTTTGAGATTAGCAGATACAAAATACTATATGTAAAACAGATAAACAACAAGGTCCTACTGTATGGCACAGGGAACTATATTCAATATCCTGTAGTAAACCAATAATGTTAAAGAATATGAAAAAGAATATATACACATATATATGTGTGCATATATTATATACATTTATGTATACATACATATGTATACAATATACATATGTATGTATATATATGTACATATATATCTGATTCACTTTGCTGTACTACAGAAACTATCACAACACTGTGAATCAACTATACTTCAATAATAATAATTTTTTAAAAAGACTCTTTAGTTTGGTCCTTGGTCTGACCCATGGACTCCATCACAAGTTCTAAGTCACAGCCGATCCATCTGCCCAGGAAATGGGACACTGGCTAGAATTAAGCAGAATGCTACCATCAGAAACATCACAACTGGGGTTCAGGGGAGCCCTTGATTCTGGAGGAGACAAGGGGTAAAGGTATGTTGCTCAGAAGACTGGGAGGTAGGCAGGGCAAAGAATAGTTTTCGAAAACACAGCTTTAAATGCTGCACAGTATTCTGATGTATAGATGTATTTTGTTGTTGTGTAGTTACTAAGTCATGTCCAAATCTTTGTGACCCCGTGGACTATAGCCCATCAGGCTCCTCTCTCCATGGGATTTCAAAGACAAGAATGCTGGAGTGGGTTGCCATTTCCTTCTCCAGGGAATCATGCCAACTCAGGGATTAAACTCATGTATCCTGTGTCTCCTGCATTGGCAGGCAGATTCTTTACCTGGGAAACCCATACTACCATTTATCTTACCATTATTCTATTGCTGGACATTTAGATGTGCTTTTTTTCTCCACTGTAAATAATATTGTAGAGAATATTCTTATACAGATATCTCTGTCTCTATCTCTGATTTTTTAAAGAGAAAGACAATCTTATAGGTGATTTCAAACACAATTTTAAAAATTAGAATTCCTGCGTATACACAGTATTCTAAAAATCAGAATGAAAGGAAAGTATTCCAACTTATTTATGAAGCAAATTTTAACCATGATACTTAGAACAGTGATTATAAGAAAGAAAAACTAGTAAGAATTTTGAATTACGTCTCAGTTCAGTTGCTTAGTCGTGTCCGACTCTTTGCGACCCCATAGACTGCAGCATGGCAGGCTTCCCTGTCCTTCACCAACTCCTGGAGCTTGCTCAGACTCATGTCCATTGAGACAGTGATGCCATTCATCTCATCCTCTGTTGTCCCCTTCTTCTCCTGCCCTTAGTCTTTCCCAGCATCAGGGTCTTTTCCTAGAGTCAGTTCTTCACGTCATGTAGCCAAAATATTACAGCTTCAGCTTCAACATCAGTCCTTCCAATTGAATATTCAGGACTAATTTCCTTTAGGATTGACTGGTTTGATCTCCTTGAAGTCCAAGGGACTCTCAAGAGTCTTCTCCAACACCAAAGTTCAACAGCATCGATTCTTTGGTGCTCAGCTTTCTTTATAGTTCAACTCTCACATCCATATTATGTCAGGTATCCAATTATGTCTAGATATCCAAAATTTAAGCAATCCCAAATAAAAAATATATGTGTTTTCTACTGTGTAACTGGATAATTTATAGAATTGAGGAGTCCCAATTCCAAAATTCCTCTATCTCTGATTTTTATCTTCAGGATAAATTTTTTAAGAATTCCATTATAGGATCTGAGTAAAAAAGCATTTTAAAGTCTCAACTGTTCTAGAAAACCTGTCTGCTTACTAGCAGGAATGAGATCCTGTGTTACCATTTTTTTAATACCATTTAAAAAAATAAAAAATGGATATTATTGTTTTGTTCAGTAGGTTCATGGGATCAGACTTAATATACCATCTTGCACTGTATGGGTTGTTACTGATACTGAATCCCTTTTTTGTGTTTATTGAAGTTTCTCCCACTTGAATTGTCCTTTCATAATCTTTTGTTTTGGTGTGGCTATCACTTTCTCTTTCTCATTTTTCTTTTTACTTTGAAAGAACTTCAAACTCTGAAAAGTTGCAACAGGACAAAGAACTCCCATCAACCCTGTATCAATATGCCAACATTTTACCACACTTGCTTTATCATTCTTCAGTGGGTATGTGTGTGTGCTTATGCATACCTTTCTCAACTATTCCAAAGGAGTTGTATATGTCTATCACCCTTCACCCCATTATATTTTAGTGTATTCCATAAAAACAAGTATGTTCTCTTACATAACCCCAGTATAATGATCAAATTCAGGAAATTCAACATTAGTATAGTGTTATTGCCTTATCCACAGTCTATGTCCAAATTTCCTCAACTGCCCAGTTATGGCCTGGGCAAAGCTATACTTTTTCATCCAGCATCCAACCCAGGATCAAATATCTCACTTGCTTCCTTTAATCTCAGACATTTTTGAGGAATACAGGCCAGATGTTTTATAAAATGTTGCCTTGTCTGATGTTTCTTCATGATTAGAATTGGATACCCTCGGCTAAAACAACCACTTAACTGCCTCATCCTTTTTAATGAACAAAGTCGGAACTCACTGCTGACCTCGAATGATGAGGGAGGAGTCTAGAAACTAAACACAAACACAAGTCTAACCCGGGTGTCGAAGAGGGTCCCTCACTTTCTGTCCCGCAGGGTGGTCCTCGCTAGTCTTGGCAGGGCGGGCACGGAGGTTGAGGAGGATTTGGAATAACCCTCTTAGACCTGGAATCGCCTGCCCACGGCTGCTGGTGACGAGGCGCTGACAAGATGCTTTCACAGCGTGGAGCAGAATGGGGAAGAAGGCAGGGGCCGCTCAGCTCCATTTCAGCCTGTGGCATCAGGAGGCAATAGCTTTGTTGGTCAAGTTCCTGGACTCTCCAGACTGGCTGACCTCCTGCAGGGCTGGGTGGGTCTCAGAGCACAGCAGCAGGAGGACGGCAGGCATGACCTCTGCCACGAAGCAGAGGACTCTGCCAAGCTTCGCTAATAGCTCAGAGGGTAGAGAACCTGCCTGCAATGCAGGAGACGTGGGTTCAGTCTCTCGGTTGGGAAGATTCACTGGAGAAAGAATTCGCAACCCACTCCAGTATTCTTGCCTGGGAAATCCCATGGACAGAGGAGCCTGGCGGGATACAGTCCATGGGTCACAAGGTATCAGAGAAGACTGAGCAGCAGCGTGCACAGAGGACCCTGCCAGACTGAGCCTGCCAGCAGCCCCCTGTCTCCTGGGCGCCCGCCGTCTCTCCTCCTCACATTCTTTCTTCAGCAGCTCCTTCAGGCCCCACACGCCCTCCTTGGGGAACGCCACCCTTTGTCTACCTGCCAGTGAAAGTTTCAGAGCTCAGGTTTGGCCAGAGGGTAATGGAGACGCTCCTCTGCTCAAGTGTGTCAGTTCAAAAGTAGGGAGGAATGGCTCCTAAAGACTTCGCTCTAGCATCTCCACCAGCAGGAACTGTGGTCTCGTCTGTGAGCAAGCACACTTCTCCAAAGCGACTATGGCTCTTGAAAAGTAGTTTAGTTCGGGGGCTGCACTGTCTCTGTTGCTGCGCACAGGCTATCTCTGGTTGCAGCGAGTGGGGCTGCTCTTTGCTGAGCCCTGTGGGGTTCTCACTGTGGTGGCCTCTGTTGTGGAGCCCAGGGTCTGGGTGCATGGGCTTCAGTAGTTGTGGCACACAGGCATAGCTGCCCGGTGCCATGCGGGATCTTCCAGGACCAAGGATCAGGCCCACGTTCCCTGCACTGGCAGGCGGATTCTTAATCCCTGGGCCACCAGGGAAGTCCAGAAGCGACTATTAGCATTATTCTTGCAGTAACCAATACTGTCTTGTCTCATATGAGGAGAGCTTGCTCTTGGCCCCCGTTTCTTGGCAAGTCTGTGCTAAGGTGCCTCTAATCCACCCTGTTCTGGGCTGATGTCACTAAAGCCACTGCTTGAACTGAAATGGGCTCTGCTAAACCTGGCAGGGCTGAGTTGATGGCACTTCTTTCTCATCCCCAGCACTCTTCCTTAGGAGATGCCATGTGGATCCTGCCACAGTTACATCATCATAATAAGAAATGATGACTCTGACTCACCTAATATGCTAAATTATGCCAAGAAGCTCTGTTTACAAAAGCAGAGAAATGATCATTTGAGAATGCACAGCACCAAAATTGTAAAAAATTAAAAATGTTCCTACAAGGACCTACTTTACAGCACAGGGGACTATATATAATACCTTTAATACCTTGGGGCTTCCCAGGCGGCTTAGATGGTAAAGAATCCACCTGCCATGAAAGAGCTGCAGCTTTGATTCCTGGGTTAGGAAGATCCCCTGGAGGAGGAAATGGCAATCTACTTTAGCATTCTTGCCTGGGAAATCCCGTGGACAGAGAAGTCTGGTGGTCTTACGGTTCATGGGTTGGCAAAAGAGTCAGATATAACTAAGCAACTAAATAACAATAACCTGTAATGAAAGAGAATTGAAAAAGTATGTATATATAACTGAATCACTTTACTATATACCTGAAACTAACACCACACTGTAAATCAACTACACTTCAGTTTTTTTTGTTTGTTTAAAAAATTTAAAAACAAAAATGTTTCAGTGCTAAATAATATATTGAATGTATAATTTGTGGAGCACTTCATTATCTGATAATATGGGATAAGTGACGTGCTTTTTAAAATATTTTTTTAATGTGGACCATTTTAAGTCTTTATTGAATTTGTTACAACATTGCTTTTGTTTTATGTTTTTGTTTTCTGGCCATGAGGCATGTGAGATCTTAGTTTCACAACCAGGGATCAAACCTGCAACCCCTCCACTGGAAGGCCGATTCTTAACCACTGGACCACCAGGGAAATCCCTAAAAGAGTTGTCATTATTAAAGTACAACGGCATCAGGATTTCCATGTCAAGGAGAGAACTGAGAAGTGACCTCTCTTTTTCTTAAAAGCATCTTACCATACATAGTCTGTGTTACTAGCTGACCTTCAGTTCCTTTGTTTCTTTTGCATTTCTCTCCATTCCAATTGAATTACCAAGAAAAATATGAATGTGTGCTGGTTTATTTTCTTCTATCTAAATACCACATCACAACTCAGTACATCTTCCCTTCTCCCAGCCACATGGTTTAATCTGATTTAGGGATGAAGAGAAAATTGATAATGAGCCATGAAATCTGGGTGAGGCTGTGTTCTAGACACCCTCTGTAATAAAAATCACTTCAATTCTCTATTTTAAAGTCTTGCTGCCTAGTCTTTATACAGGGCTTTTCATTGATTTTTGTTCCTGGCAGAAACATGTAGATTCTTGCTTCTGGAAAGAAGACAAGTCACGTGACTGTGGCCTTTGTCTTTTGGCATCACATGGAGAAAAAGGCAGATTTTGCTTTGAGTTAGGAAATGAGAAAAAGCTGTACACAGGTAGAAAGAAAATGGAGTACTGCTGATTGGCTCTTTCTCTCTCTGAAATGAAAACCTGTTGTAGAAATTTTTAAAAACGTGGTAGAACTGTTGAACCTCTGGAACTACTGGTCAAACAGTTCAGTGTGATTGAAACATTCCTACTCAAGCCCAGATTGGGTGGAGCTAACAGTAAGTAGCAGTAATTGATGACAATTAAGGATTATATTTATGCATGTGTTTCTTTGCATTTCACTCAGACTGTTCAATTTACATTATTTTGATAATGGTATTTATTTATGCTTTTTGAATGAGCAGCATAAAGGTGCCCAGAGAATTTAGGAGAAGCATGGATAAACGGAGTCACATTTAGAAGTTTTTAACAAAGAATTAGAAAACAAAGAACTAAACAGCGATGAAGAATCCAACAACTGAAATAAAAAAGAATACGCTAGACGCAATCAACGGTGGATTAGGTGATACAGAAGAGTAGCTCAACACACTGTAAGTCAGAGTAGTGGAAATCCCTGATGCTGAACAGAAGAAAGGAAAGAGAATCAAAAGAAATGATGAACTTCCCTGGTGGCCCAGTGGTTAAGAATCCATCTGCCAATGCCGGGAACACGGGTTTGATCCCTGATACAGGAAGATCCCACGTGCCCTCAGGAGCAGCTAAACTCTCGTGCCACAACTACTGATCTCCTGCGCTCTGGAGCCTGTGCACCCACTCTCCACAACCGGAAAATGCCCATGTGCAGCAACAAAGACCCAGCACACCCCAAAGTAAATTAGTTTTTAAAAAGGAAATGAGGACAGTGTAAGAGACTTCTGAGACAATACCAATCATACTAACATGTGTATTAGAAGGGTCCCCGAGGGAGAAGGGAGAAAGGGCCAGGAAACATACTTCATCTTCAGACTTCTACAACTAGATTTATCTTGAGGATCATTTTGAAGTGCACAGAAATATCAAATCACTATTTTGTACAACAGGTAGGAACATAATGCTGCAGATCACTTATATTTCAAAAACAAATTCATAGCAAAAGAGATAAGGTTTGTGGTCACCAGAGGTGGGAAGTAGAGGCAGAACTGATAAAGGCAGTCAAAAGGTACAAACTTTCAGTTACAAGATAAGTAAATACTAAGGAGGTAATCAACAACATGATAAATATCATTAACACCACTGTATGTTATATATGAAAGTTAGAGTAAATCCTAAGAGTTCTCATCACAAGGAAAACCTTTTTTTCTAGTTCTTTAATTTTATGTTGATATGAGATGATGGATGTTCACTCAACATTGGGATAATCATTTCATGATGGATATAAGTCAAATCATTATGCATATATATACACATTAAATGTGTGCAGAGCTATGTGTCAATTACAGTAAGTCACAGTAAAACTGCAATTAAAAGAAATTGTGAGACTTCCCTGGGAGTCCAATGGGTAAAACTCCAATGCAAGGGGCACAGGTTCAACCCCTGATTGAGGAACTAAGATCCTACACGCTGTGTTGTCCAGCCAAAAAAAAGAGAGAGACAGAGATTGAATGCAAGCTATAACTACCTTTTAAAAGTATTTAAAGTATTGTTCTCTTGGGGTGTAGAGTTTTAGAAATAATGGTGGTGGACTAATAAGCAACAGATCAAATCAGCCCTACCCTGTGGTTTTTCTCCAGCTTTTATAGAAATCTCATTATGCCTGGAAAAGGGAACATATACACTCCTTGCTGTAAAAGATGCTAATAAAGACCTCAGCCACAAGATAATCAGATACACTGCACATTCTTTTCCAGTGGGGAGAAATATTTACATTTTCTCCATAATCTTCTGTTTTCTTCTATCACTGTTTTATAACAAAGAGAAGGTTTTGCCAATTTGAGCCTAGAAATTGCTCCAATTTCTATATAGAAATGAACATAGTGTCTGCTTGGTAAATTAGAACCTGATTCACTTTACATATTCATGGGCGTCTTAGACTGCTGGGGCTGCTGTAACAAAATACCACAGACTCTGTGGCTGTAACAACAGCAATTTATTCTCTGCACTTCTGGAGGCTAGAAGTTCAAAGTGTCAGCAAGGTTGCTTGGAGACCTCTCTTTGTTCCATAGAAAACTGCCTGGTCACTGCAGCCTCACTCCATTTTTCCATTGTCTACATTCTCCTAGTATCTTCCCATGTGTTTGAGTTTCCTCTTTTTTTTATTTTATAAAATTAATTGATTTCTTCAAAAACAAAATGTAAATGGCAACCACAAAAGCCATAAACAGCGCAGTCACTTGAACTTTTAATAAACTTTGGGTGAAATCCTCTTCATTAAAATGATTAATGTGGATTCCCTTAAATTAAAAGGGAAATGACTCCATTCTCATTTCTCTATTCAGTTGTTCTCCCCGTATCTGACATAATCTGAGCATTCACCTTCAGAAGCTAATATTCTACACTGGCTGTGTTGAGGTGGTTGTGATTTTTTAATATATATATTTATAGAACAAAATACGATTATTGGAGAACAGCTGCTCTACAATCTTGACGTGTGGCAGAGGAAAACATAATATTCTTGAGTTTCCTCTTTTTACATGGACACTGGTCAGACTGGATTAGAGACTACCCATCAGCCTCATTTTAACCCAGCTATCTCTTTAAAGACATGGTCACATTCTGAGATAGTGGTATGAGGAGGTTAGAGTTTCAACACATGGACTTCAAGGGGACACAGTTCAGCCCACGACAATGGGCCAGTCTTCCCAGAACCCAGGGAGGACTGCTGCATCCTTGACAAGATCTGAGGCTGGCTGCCTCCATGCTCCGAACATGTGCTCTTCTCTAGCTCTTCTCCACTAATGCACAGTACCACTGAGTCCTGCCCCAAGGCCACAGGCAGAGCCCAGAACAAAGGTCACCTCCAAAGCTGACTTAGCCCCTTTGTAACAATTGCCACTAAGAGCTCTTAGTTAGTAAGAGCTCACTAGCCAGGTTCTTGAGCCCAAATTAGGCAAAAATTCCCCCTCTTGGTAATCAGCCTATAGCACCCCAACCAATCACCTAAGGCCAACCTTCCAGCAGGATTTTTCTTCATCTTGAGGCTACACATTTGGCTACTAACCCATGAAAACTGTTGAATCTCCCTGGTCTGTCGGGAGGTTGGAGTGCCCACATTATCTCTGTTCTTTGTTTTTGATAAAGTCACTCCCTTCTGAAACGCTTTTTGTCTGGAAATTCTTTTCCAACACATGCTTGGACTGCATCAACAAATACGGCCTACCTACTAAGTCTGCAGGGTTCCAATGCCTAAGAGTCGATCCCTCCTCAAGGAAGCTTGTAATCATGTGAAGATGCAGGGGTGACCTCTATAAACCAAACCAAACCTAAAGAGATGTCCAAAGAGCTATGGCCTTCAGTGGGGACGGAAGCTCGTGCTTGGTGTCCTCGTCCGTTTGGTCCGCTATAATAACACCACAGGCTGGGCGGCTTATAAACAACAGAAATTTACTTCTCATAGCTCCAGAGCCTGTGGAGTCCAAATCAAGGCACTGGCAGCTTCAGTGTCTGGTGAGAACCCACTTCCTGGTTCACAGCCGGGGCCTTCTCCCTGTGCCCTCACATGGCAGAAGGGAAAAGGGAGCTCTCTGAGGCCTCTTTCATGAGGACACTAATCCCATTCGCAAGAGCTCCACCCTCAAATGTAAATGGGTGCAGTCACTATGGAAAACAGTAATGAAGCATCCTTAAAAGAACTGAAAACAGAGTTGCCATATGACCCAGCAATCCCATTCCTGGGCATATACCTGGACAAAACTATAATTCAAAAAGATACACGCACCCCTATGTTCACAGCAGCACTATTCACAATAGCCAAGACGTGGAAGCTACTGAAAGGTTCCTCAGAGGATGAACGGATAAATACGTGGTACATATACACAGTGAGCGTATGAAGTAATGCTATTCGCAGCAACACAGATGAATGCAGAAATTATCATACTAAGTAAAGTAAGATACTGGGAAAGAATGAGGGCAAGATAAGGGGGTGACAAGGATGAGATGGCTGGATGACTAACTCAGTGAATGGCTGGATCATTGACTCAGTGAATGGCTGGATCATGTTCATTGACTCAATGAACATGAGTTTGAGAAAACATAGGGAGATAGTGAATAACAAGAAAGCCTGGCGTGCTGCAGTTCATGGGGTCACAAAGAGTCAGACTCAACTTAGCAACTGAATAACAACAACAAAAGTCAGGAAGAGAAAGACAAATAATACCATATGATATCACTTATATGTGGAATCTAAAATATCATACAAATGAATTTATCTACAAAACAGAACAGACCCACAGATACAGTGAACAGACTTGCGGTTCCAGTGGGGAGGGAAAGGGATGGACTGGGAGTCTGGGATTAGCAGACGCAAACTGTTATATATAGGATGGATAAACTACAAAGTCCTATTGTATAGCACAGGGAATTATATTCAATATCCTGTGATAAGCCATAATGGAAAAGAATATGAAAAACAATATATATAACTGAGTCACATTGCTGTATAGCAGAAATTAGTATGAATACATGGAGAAGGCAATGGCACCCCACTCCAGTATTCTTGCCTGGAAAATTCCATCGATGGAGGAGCCTGGAAGGCTGCAGTCCATGGGGTCCCTGAGGGTTGGACATGACTGAGCGACTTCATTTTCACTTTTCACTTTCTTGCATTAGAGAAGGAAATGGCAACCCACTCCAGTATTCTTGCCTGGAGAATCCCAGGGACGGGGGAGCCTGGTGGGCTGCCGTCTATGGGGTTGCACAGAGTTGGACACGACTGAAGTGACTTAGCAGCAGCAGCAGCAGCATGAATACAACTGTGTAAATCAACTCTACTTCAGTAATTAATAAAAAGAGCATGGGCTCAACCCTTACCACTAAGTCCCCTTTCAAAGGCCCCTCTTCCTAGGTCACTGGAAAAGACCCTGATGATGGGAAAGACTGAGGGCAGGAGGAGAAGGGGACAATAGAGGATAAGATGGTTGGATGGCATCACTGACTCAATGGACATAAATTTGAGCAAACTCTGGGAGATAGTGAAGGACAGGGAAGTCTGGCATGCTGTAGTCTACGGGCCACAAAGAGTTGGACATGACTGAGCGACTCAACAACAACAACATGCATTTCAATGCCCAGAGAGCTTCACTGACGCCACACTCCAGAGTAATTGTTTCCTCCTCTCCCCAGTAGAGAACTGTAGGCTGGTCACTGGAAAGTTTTTAGACTGAGAAATGTCAAGCCTAGATATATCATACTGATATCATACTGAAAACACATCAAGTGCACAGCAGGATGCTGGTGCCCAGTTGCCAGCCCTCTTTCCCTTCAGTTCCCAGAAAATTGACTGCCAGTCTTCGACTCTCAAAGGAGAAGGCTGAAGATGATCAAACAACATGAAAAAAAAAATCTTAAAGACAAATACTGGGGGTTTACTTGTAAAATAGTCCATCCAGATCACTCTACAGTGAAATCCTGAGTTGATCCATTCTTTCAAATAACTTTTTCAGTCCTCCACTCCTAAATATGAGAGACAATCAAGACTTCAGAGAACAGAACCATCTCTCACATAAGAGAATAAGAACAAAATGAACAGAATATAAGCAGTTCAGAGGCAATTGAGAATTATAAGGAGAAGAAAATATTTCTTAGAAGCCATCATTAATATCTTTAGGGAGACATGTAAAGATATTGCATAGATGAGAAAAGAAAGTTCTATGATAAAAATGTATCACAGAGTAAGAAAATTCTGGAAAAATAAAAAATTTGCTAGCAGAAATTTTTTTAAGTTAAAAAGGATATTTGCAAGATAAATTCAAGAAAATATCCCCCAAAGTAGGACAAAAAAATGAGAAGATGGAACCTGGGAATTAAAAGCTATGAAAATCAGAGAACTTGTCTAGAAAGTACAATAACTGAATGAGAAGAGTTTTGAAAGAGAAAAGGGGGTGGGCGCTGGGAGGGAAGGAAAACAAACTGGCCCACATCAACATTCATATTTGTAAAATTTCAAAGACTGGGGACAGAGAAAGTTTCAAACATTTCTAAAGAGGAAAGAAAGAAGGTCATAGTTGTAAGGATCAGGGATAAGAATGGCTTTGAATGTCATAATATTGGAAGCTAACAATGGTAGAATGTCTTAAACATTTGGAGGAGAAAATATCTCAACTTGGATATAAAACAGGAATTTCATGCCCAAACTATTAGTCAAGGCTGAAGGTAAAAGTAAAGATATTTTCAGCCATGCAAAGTCTGCATGGAGGTATTCTGCCATAAATGTGCACCACCAAACCAGGAAGAGAAAGGCAGGATAGTAAGAAAGAAGTTCCAACCTAAGAAGGAATCAAGGAGAAGCACCAGGATTACAGTGAAGGAACATCTCTGGATAATATCCATGAACTAGGTGTAGAGATGCTTCCCAGGTGGCTCAGTGGTAAAGAATCCACCTGCCAATGCAGGAGATGCAGGTTTGATCCCTGGGTCTGGAGGATCCCCTGGAGAAAGAAGTGGAAACCCACTCCAGTATTCTTCCCTGGGAAATCCAATGGACAGAGGAGCCTGGCGGGCTACAGTCCACGGAGTCAGACATGACTTAGTGACCAAATAGCAGCAGCAAGTGTAGAGAGCAAGTGGCCCACATGAAGCCAGTCAAAAAGTCTGGGGGTATAGCTACAGGAGTATGAACTGGTAGAATGTCTTATGTATTTGACTCGAGCTAGAAGAGATGAAGGCAAATGATGTGGGGGAGGCTGCAGATGAGAGAAGAATGCATGAAAAATAAGATAATTATTCACTCTGGGAAAAATCAAATGTTGTAGAAGAAAATGAAGAAATAATATATATTGCATGACTTGACTGTAAACAGAACTGATTTACGTAGTCAAGTTAAACTGAAAATGATATTTAAAAAAAGCATGAGATGGCTCTACTAGGAGAGCAGGGAAAGAAATATTATTTGATGTGGGAGGTAAAGAAAGCTAATTCTTCTCTCCATAGTGGGAACGGATAATGCATAAAACAAACAAAAATTAAGAAATAGCAGTATAACTGTGTTATTTAGAAAGGTGGAAAGAAGTATAACAAACAACCGTAAAAGCTGAAATGGGTGCCTATGGGAATTAGGATTTGGGTTTGAGCATTTAGGGATCTGTTGATTTTATAATAAAGCTATAGAACTATTTGATTATTAAAAAAGCTATACAAAATGCTTGCATAAAAAATAAAAAGCATGCCTACCTTTGATAAATGTAAAATCTAAATTAAAGAAAACCTCCATTTTGCATGAGCTATGATATGTATCCAGTGCTTCGGGAAGGAGGACAAAAAAGAAGTATATTCTGTCACTTGATGTTCTGATTCCTTCACTCTTTCTCTTCCTCTCTCTTTCCTCTCCCTCCCTTTCCTTTTTTCCATTTATGTGACTCATTTTCCTCTCTTTTACCTCCCTCATTCTTTCTCAATTTCTCTTCAACTTTCCCCCCTTTTTTCTCCTTTTCTCTCTTTCTGGCATAATATGCAGCCAAAATATCTTTATTATTATTACTTATTATATTTATTGAAGATAATGTTTCCTGTTCTTAGTTCTTAATATGAAAAGCATGCATGGAATGTTCTTTCCTTCCCCCAGCCAAAGCAATCTAGGCAGAAAATTCAGTGTAAGTTACTTTTTAACAAGGCAGAGAAATTTTTCATGTAAAGGTGCTCATCGACTTGGGAAAGATGTTGGAGGTCACTGGCCCCGACCAGTTGCCTGGTGCAGGTTACCCCTGTGTGGTACTTCCATTAAGCACTGATTAAACAATGTGAAGTTTCCATCACAAGCCAGAACACCGAGATCCAAACAGCTGTTATGAATAAGAGCTTCTATAAAAACCTAAACGTACGCAGCACTGTGGTGCATGTGTGTTAAGTCACTCGGTTGTGTCTGACTCTTTGTGACCCTATGGACACAGGCTCCTCTGTCCATGGGATTCTTCTGGCAAGAATACTGGAGTGGGCTGCCATTTCCTTCTCCAGTGGATCCTCCCGATCCAGGGATTGAACCTGTGTCTCTTTTGTCTCCTCCATTGGCAGGGGGGTTCTTTATCACCAGTGCCACCTGGGAAACCCAGAGCTTCTATATGCTGAATAGAAATCTGCCCCCCCCACCTCCTTGGATTATTTAAAACAAAACAAACACTGCTCCCCATGATAGCTCTTCATGTATCTGCCAGCAGAAAACACATCCCCTTGAGTGATTTCTGCTCTGGGCTTAAAATTTCTCTTTCCTGTTGGTTTCTAGACCCTCCTCCATCCTAGTCACCCCTGTGGGCACCCTCTAAGCTGCAACCTACTCTTTCAGTAAGAGGCACCTTAGAACTGAGCGTGCTTCACCAGGTGTGAGCTCACTGATGTAGAATGCAGGTGCTGGCTCCCTCCCTTTTTCGGCTCACCAGACTTCTGTGGATGCAACCTAAGTTTTGAAATAGCTGAATATCTGTTTCTTTCAACCCCTGCTGGCTTACATCAACCTCGAAGTCATCTAAAAGCTTATGTTTTTCCCTTATGTGTTCCTGAGAGGCTTGCTACCCCATATCCTATATGTAAACAGATGAGTTTCCCCAGCTCTGCTATCTGTTTTACATTTATCCCACTAAGTCTCTTCTTCTGAGTTTTGGCCCCAATTTTCACCCTCTTTTGAGAATTTCCTTATGATTCACTTGAATGAACATGTTTGGCTCCCCATTACAAATTGCTCACATTAAAATTACTTCATCACTCAATTCCCAAACAAAATTTACATCATCTCAGCTCCAAGACAGATCCTCTTTAAGTCCCTCACTATGTGACCCAGGCTGGGTCCCCCGGGCTATTGACAAGGAGGTCCAGGCAAGCCCTACTCTCGGGTCTCTGGCCTAAGCACATGATGGGGAGAGGCACCCATGGCCTTCAGTGCCTAAAACCCTGGACCAGTGTCAGAAAACTTGAGCTGTCTCCTGTAATCCATCATCCCCATACCTTCTGGGAAATGAATGAACATGAGCCGAACACAAGGGGACAAAGCAGATGGTTGGGAGGATTCCATACTGGATGCTAAGCAGGGAGCTCCATGAGGCGGAGGCCCTTGCTCCCACTGTCTCGGACTCTGCGCCAGCTGTCAGCAGCTGGACACCAGAGAGAGAACCACATCATGATGGATACCCCATCTGTCAGGAGCTATCAACCCTGAAAAATGACAACAATGGCTAACACTTGCGAACTGCTTTGAGTTTTCAACATTCTTCTCCCTTGTAGTAACCCTTGTAGACAGGAAGGCCAGGGAGTAATAACCCAGCCTGACAGATGAGGAAACTGTAAGATTTGAAGAGGCTGGGAGATTTGTCCACACTCACAGCGCTTGGGAGGTAGAGACAAGGTCGAGTGTCCTGCCTCAGGGTCCAGTGTTTTTGGCAACTTTAAGCTGACTGTCAGGTCATCAATTAATAAGTGCTGACCTACCACCTGCCCTGAGGCTGATGCTGGCTTAGATGCTGGAGGAGTGACACATGAGTATAACACATGAACTGATTTGATCTCTGTGAGCTTAAAAAACCCTACAGTACTTTGTTCAGAGACCTGAGGGGGTGGGGCAATCCCTGAGCACAAGAGCCAATGAGAGAAGAGGAAGGTGGAGGATACTTCCAGTGAGGGGCAGGGCTTGGGCTGGTCTGCTGCGTGGGGAAGTCTGGGGCATAGGCTGAGGGAGAGGGGTGTGGATAGGGAGGGATTAGAAGGGACTGGCCTCAGTGGGGATCAAGGTGAAGAAAACAGGATGGAGAGAGTGGGGGTCACTGGCCTTGATCAAGTGAAGGAGGAAACAGAACAGGCTCTATCTTGAAAGCAGGACTCTATCTTGGGCTGGACTGTGGAGTTGGAGCTATACGCCCAGTATCTATGTTAACGACATACCAACTGGAAAACCAGCCCCCGCCCCCCCCCCCCCAACTCCAATGAAGAGCCCTAGGGCTATCCATTGCCTAAAAGAATACCCTAATTATCTGTGTCACTGTACAACGTATGTCATCATACATTCTGTTATACTTATTGAGGTATGACCACAGGCCTATTGATAATCGTCCACTGTTAACTACCTAGGCTTAAGGCATATGAATCACGGGTTAACTTTGATTGTCAGGGAATTTGGGGAGGTGGATTTGTGCTTGTACACTTAGGGTATATAAGGTTTTCACAAAAACTGGTCGGGGTCCTTGGCTAAGAGGAGATTCTGCTTTGCGCCCGCCAGTGTGATAAACTGTACTCCATTATCGTGTGGCTACAACACAAGGAGGGGGCTTTCCTGGTGGCTCAGAGGTTAAAGCGTCTGCCTCCAATGCGGGAGACCCAGGTTTGATCCCTGCGTCGGGAAGATCTCCTGGAGAAGGAAATGGCAATCCACTCCAGTATTCTTGCCTGGAGAATCCCATGGACAGAGAAGCCTAGTAGGTTACAGTCCATGGGGTCGCAAAGAGTCGGACACAACTGGGCGACTTCACCTTCACCACACAAGGAGGTGAAACCCATGCTTTAGGCGTCCAGCTCTCAGAGACTTATCAGGCTCTGCTGCAGGCTGGTGTGGCAATGGCAGGTGGAGCAGGTGGGACAGGGTCTCCCCCCGCCCCAGGAAGGGGACAGACAGGACTGAACGTCTCCTCCCCACACCCCAGTAGCATGAGCCATCTTCTATTCTTTGACACTCAGAGGAATAAGCCTTACAGTTTTCTGACATTTGTTTTTATTTAAATTGTAAACAAACTCTTTTCACTACCTTAGCTCAGAATTTCCTTCAGTGTCAGCTGTGGAGCACTAGCCCTGTCCTCTGTGTGCACTTAAAAAGGGAGAAACTTTAATACTTTACCCCCCACCCACTTGGAAAGGCACCAAGCTCAATACCACCTTAAAGGCTCTGATAAGTCCTGCAATAAGAGGACACTTTTGGTTTGAATAGGGGACCCTATTTCAAGGGATTCTGAGGAATATCTCATGAAACTAGTGGGCTCTCAGCCACTGTCCCATCCCGCCCTCACAACTGCCCTGTGAAAACGGGTTATTATCTTTATGTCAGGTGAGAATACTGGGACCAACAGCTTAGTGCTTTGCCAAAGGACATGCACATAGGAATTCTCCGATTAAGGTCTAGACTTGATAATATGAATCTGCAACTTTGTCCGAGATCAGCCTTACAGTGTCGGATTAACAAAGTATACGTACTTTTTGGGAGGCAGATACAGAAAATTGTGCAGGAATAAATAAAAGTCACTACATGATACCAGTCTAATGGCAGAAAGTGAATAGGAATTAAAGAGCATCTTGATGAGTGTGAAAGAAGAGAGTGAAAAAGCTGGTTTAAAACTCAGCATTTAAAATACTAAGATCATGGCATCTGGTCTTATCACTGCATGGCAAACAGGAAAAAAGTGGGAACAGTGACAGATCTTATTTTCTTGAGTGCCAAAATTACTGCAAATGGTGATTGCCGCCATGAAATTAAACGGTGCTTGTTCCTTGGAAGGAAAGCTACATCAAACTTAGCATATTAAAAAGCAGAGAGATCACTTTGCTGACAAAGGTCTGTCTAGTCAAAGCTATGGTTTTTCCAGTAATCATGTACAGATGTGAGAAGTAGACCGAAAAGAAGCTTGAGCACTGAAGAAGTGATGTTTCAAACTATGGTGCTGGAGAAGACTCTTGAAGAGTCCCTTGGACAGGAAGGAGATCAAACCAGTCAATCCTAAAGGAAATCAACCCTAAATATTCATTGGAAGGTCCAATACTTTGGCCACCTCTTTGATGCAAAGAGCCAACGCACTGGAAAAGACCCTGATTCTGGGAAAGATTGAAGGCAGGAGAAGGGGACAATAGAGGATAAGATGGTTGGATGGCATCATCAGCTCAATAGACATGAGTTTGAGCAAACTCCGGGAGAGAGTGAAGGACAGGGAAGGCTAGTGTGCTGCAGTTCGTGGGGTCACAAAGAATCAGACATGACTGAGCAACTGAACAACAACAAAGGACTGATGTAAAGCTGATCAGACACAGACTCTCCCAGAGGCCCGGGCTGATTCAGAAGCCCCCTTCCTTGGGTATATCCTTCCTCCCTCAACATTTAGCTCCTATGGGCAGGGGCAGTGAGGCCTGTGGCTGGAGGTGGTTGCTGCATTTCAGTTAAGATCAGATGGGTACTTTGAGATAAACAGTAAGATGACAAGCCAGAAAGCATTTATGCTATCGATCAAACAAACTTGTAGAAAACCACACAAGCCAAATTCCTACATCATTTACGGTGTATACAATAACTACTTAAAAAAAAAACCTCTGCTGAACAAGACCTAAATTGATTCAATTCACTGTATAATTAATGTTTTCTTTTTAAAGGGGTAAATGTAAATTCTGGGTTTTGAGAGATTATGTACTTTTCGTCAGGACATTCCTACAAAGCTTACAGTGACAGGGAAAAATAAACACTGGTTTGTGAACCATGGACAAGTTTTTTCTTTGTTTTGTATTTATATTTCATCTGAACCAGATTAACAGTTTTTATATTTCACCTGAACCAGGTTAAAAAGAAATGAAGACTAAAGGTAAAAATTATAAAGCATATATTTGTTGTAGAGCAAGCCACAAATGAAATAATAAGATATCTAGATTGTCACATTCATGGAGACAGAAAGTATAAATAGATGCTGGCTCCCAGGGACTGGGGAAGGGAGTAAAGGGTTATTTTTGATGGGAGCTTCAGTTTTGCAAAATGAAACAGTCCTGTAGATGAGTCACACAATACTGTGGATTTATCTAACTACTATGTATATTAATAATTAAAAAGTCAAGATGGTGTATTTTATGTGTGAAAGTTTTAGTTGCTCAGTCACGTCCAACTCTTTGTGACCCCATGGACTGGGGCCTGCCAGGCTCCTCTGTCCATGGAATTCTCCAGGAAAGAATACTGGAGTGGGTTGCCGTTCCTTTCTCCAGGGGATCTTCCTGACCCAGCGACTGAACCCAGATCTCTTTGATTGCAGGCAAATTCTTTACCATCTGAGCCACCAGGGAAGCCCCGTGTTATGTGTGTGCTGTGCAAAGCCATTCAGTCCTGTCTGACTCTTTGCGACCCATGGACTGTAGCCCGCCAAGCTCCTCTGTCCATGGGGATTCTCCAGGGAAGAATACTGGAGTGGGATGCCATGCCCTCCTCCAGGGTACTGTAGCACAATTCATTTAACTTTAAAAATAAATTAGGTGTTTGGGATTAACAGATACACACTACTATATATAAAATAGGTAACCAACAAAGACCTACTGTATAGCATAGGGAACTATATTCAATGTCTTGTAATAACCTATAATGGAAAAGAGTCTGAAAAAGAATATACGCACACACATACATATATATCGATATGTTGTAGCCACATGTTCCAGGAAACAAACTCACTCAGAAGGACAATGAAGACAGTGGAGTGCAGTT
Source organism: Madoqua kirkii (assembly GCA_006408675.1). Classification (NCBI taxonomy): domain Eukaryota; kingdom Metazoa; phylum Chordata; class Mammalia; order Artiodactyla; family Bovidae; genus Madoqua; species Madoqua kirkii. Next base: position 148,929 of record SJYC01009545.1, read on the forward strand.
TATCACACCAGCGGGCCCAAGGCAGAGTCTCCTCTTAGCCAAGGACCCCGACCAGTTTTTGTGGAAACGTTATAAACCCTAAGTGTACCTGCACAAACCCACCTCCCCAAATTCCCTGACAAAGTTAACCCAAGATTCATATGCCTTAAGTCTAGGTAGTTAACAGTGGACAGTTATCAATAGGCCTGTGGTCATACCCCAGTAAGCATAATAGAATGTATGATTCTATTCAGTGACACAGATAATTAGGGTATTCTTTCAGGTGATGGAGAGCCCTGGGGCTCTTCCTTGGTTGGAGGGGGTGCTGATTTTCCAGTTGGTATGTCATTTCCATAGATACTGGGCATATAGCTCAAACTCCACAGTCCAGCCCAAGATGGAGTCCTGGTTTCAAGATAGAGCCTGTCCTGTTTCCTCCTTCAGATACGTCACGTGAGTGTATGTTCCTCGGTTCTTTGCCTTGTCACAACAAAGATTTGGAGTGATGGACATTAAAGCCCCCGCAACGCGTCACAGCTCTCGGGTCTTGGATAGACCGTGTATGGTTCTCAGGTCTCGAAAGAACCATGTTATAGCTCTTAGACAAATCAGTGTTACAGCCCAGTGTTACAGCTCTAGCTTATTTAGAAGATAGGAAAATCCATCTTGAAGGCCTGAGGGCACATTGATCCAAAGACGCGAAGAGAAGAGTGCCCCAGTGCACAGGAGAGAGAGAGAGAGAGAGAGAGAGAGAGAGAGAGAGAGAGAGAGAGCGAGAGCAAGAGTGAGCGAGCGAGCTAGCTTTGGCTCCTCTTTTTATATGTTTCCCTCTCCCTGGGCCTGCCCTATGTAAACTGGGCCAGCCAGGAGTGTTGTTTGTTTTACCTGAGGTCCTCACTCTGGTCCTTGGACCTTCTTTTGTTCTATTTTCGTGGGCTTTTCTCTTCTTTGTCTTTTAGTCACCACCATTTTGGACTCCTTTTTCCTATTTTACCTAACAGATATATATATATATATATATAAAACTAGATCACTGTGCTGTACACTGAAACTAGCTCAACACTATAAATCAATTATACATCAATTAAAAAAAATAATAAATTACAGTGAAGATATATGGGAAAAAAAAAACCCTAAATATACGATATGAGACCTTTAAGCTCCCTGGAGAAAGAGGATGATATGAGAAGAGCAGTGGCCTGGGTTTAACTGCTGTGCTCAGACCCACCCAAGTTGTTCCTCCTGCATTCTCTGTGCTCAGCCACACAGGCCTCATCTGCCCCTCCGGCGCGTCCACTTTGTCTCCATACTGGGGTCTGTGAATCTACTGTCTCTTGTGCCTAGAACACACTTTCAACCCCAGATCTTCACACAGTTACCAAGTCCAAGTTCATTCTGCTTGTTGCATGATAGCATCTGTGACAGAGGTAAGGCTATTGTCCGAGAAGACGGCAGGCTAATATTTCAAAATAATCTTCCTACCAGGGTTTGGATGCCAGTTTCTTTTATGGATCCAAGAGGGAGGGGGTGCAGTGAGGAAACAAAGTAAAAAGGCCCTCAATCTTGCCAACAATCTCCTAGAATGGCAAGTCTAGGGCAGGAGGATGTGTCAATTTCTTCCTTCCTGCCATACACAGGTGGATAGGGTTCTGAACAAAGGCACTTTAACAGTCAGGCAGAGGGGCAGGGTTCTCTGAGGGAGGCCATTATGTATGATTATAACAAGAAAAGCAATGGAAAGCAAGTCAAACAGTTCTAAGATGGAGTCAGAATTGACTTCTCGTCTGTGCGGCCCTCTCTGTTTGTCAGGCACTGGTGTAGGCATTTGGTTGCATGAGTGAGCTGCCTTCACAGAGCTAGTGTTCCAAAGAACATCAACAATACAGTAATAATCATCAGCAAGCATAAATTAAGTCTATGGGGTAATGAGAAAAAAAAAAAAGGCCAAGGGTATGGAGAATCTCCAGGCAGGTCCTGGAGAATAATTTTAAACAGGAACCTTCAGATCAGCTCTGCTGAGAGCATGACATTTGAGAAAAGACTTGAAGAGGCAAGAGTTCATCATGGAAACACGCGAGTGAACCACTCCACAGAGATACAACAGTCAACACAAATCCATCAAGCAGAGACCTGCTGGTGTAAATGGAGATACACAGATAGCTGGGAATTCAGGCCTAGAGTCCAGGTTAAAAAAAAAAATTCAGACTAAGTAAGTATAGTTACAGGAGCTCAGCTTCACTGGTCATCAGGGAAATGCAAATTAAACCACAGTTTGGGACTTCACTGATGGTCCAGGGGCTAAGACTCCAAGCTTCCAATGCAGGGGCCTGGGTTCGATCCCTGGTCTTATTTTAGATCCTGCATGCAACTAAGAAGTCTGCATGCCACAATGAAGATCCTGCAAGTTGAAACTCAAACCTAGCACAGTCTAAATAAATAATTAAAAAACAAAACACAGTATGTTTGCGTAAGTGCCTGCTCAGTTGTGCCCGACTTTTTGCAACCCCGTAGACTATAGCCCACCAGGCTCCTCTGTCCTCAGGGGTTCTCCAGGCAAGAATACCAGAGTGGGTTGCCATTTCCTTCTCCAAGGGATCTTCCTAACCCAGGGATTGAACCCACATGTCCTGCATTGGCAGGCAGATTCTTTACCAACTGAGCCACCAGGGAATCCCAGTATGATGCCTCCACAAAAGATAGATGTCACTAACACAGGGCCTGGGTGTGAACCATTTAAAACCCTCATGATTTGCTAGAGGATGGCAAACTGGTACAACCACTTTGCAAAGTTCTTGGGCAACATCTACTGAAGCTGAACACAGGCCACCCGATGACCCAGCAATTCCTTTCCAAGGTATATACCCAAGAGAAACGCACTCACTTGTTCACCAGGAGACATGCGTGTGAATGGTCATGGTGGCACTCTTTAGAATAGTCAAAACCTGGACCTTACCCAAATGGCCATCACCAGTAGAAAGGATATTCACACAGTGGAGGCCCTACAGGGGTGAGAATGAATGAACTCCCAGAAAAGGGAACAATCTGAAATACACTACCGAAGCTAGACATACAGTGAATGACTCCATGTATATGAAGTTCAAAAACTGGCAGAATCACCTATAGTGATGGAATATGGGATGGTGGTGACCAGTGTTGAGGGGATTAGGGAGCAGGAGGGCCAGAGAGGAACTTCTGAGGGAGGGTCTGTTCTGCCCTTGACTCAGGTGTTGGCTCCTATTTAGTTTGGGAAGAATGTACAAATTGGATTATGTTTTGTCCATTTTTCCTTAGCTATGTTAAACTTTTAAGAGGTTTTTTTCGGGGGTGGGGGGAGAATCTCTTGGGTGTAGGTGGGGTTGGGGGGAAACAAAGTCAGGCCTGAGGGTGAAGGTTTGAGATTCACCTAGCCTGAAGCCATGAGGAACCCCTTGAGGGTTGCCAGACTGTGATTCTGGGCTCTCAGACCTTCTCTCCCCCTGGACTGAGATCCTGAAGGAAGGGGCTCGGTCTAACTCATGCTTATGAAAACATTCAGGATATGCTGCAAGGTTACACAACAGATGTTTGTTGAATGAAAACTGAGTGGATGGAAGGAATCTGTGCAGACGAAGAGGCTCCAGAGGAGAGGACCACTGTGGATGATGCGTCTGAGAGCCCAGCATTGTGACCTTCAGTTTCAGCATTGCTGGGTTTCCCCATATGAAAACTGAGGATGGTAACACCCCACCTCCACCCTAGAGAGTTGCTGAGACAATCAAATGAAATCACTCAAAAAAAGTAGGAAGCACTTGAGAACACTGATGGACCTCACTGGCTTCCACATCCATAGATGCAGCTACTTCAGTTTATCCCACTCTCTTTCAGGGCAATCAGTTTCATAATACTGTCTGGGTGGAGAGATCCCTATTATAAATGCCTTCTGTGGGGCTTCCCTCGTGGTCCAGTGGCTAAAACTATAAGCTCCCCATGCAGGGGGTCTGGGGGTTCGATCCTTGGTCAGAGAACTAGATCCCGAATGTAGCGACTAAGAGATCCCACCGGCCGAAATGAAGATCAAAGATCTTGCATGCTTCAACTAAGACTTGGTGCAGCCAAAAAAAAGAGCAGCTGGAACTCATATTCTACTATAAACAAACAAACAAACAAATAAATAAATGCCTTCTGCTATTAAATGGAAGCAAGCCATGTTGTGGACCATGCTGATTTCAGGTGACAAGAAGTTATCATCTGGGCTAAGAGCTGCCTATGAAGGACTCTCACCCACCAGAAATCTTGCCTCACAGGTCATTCCTATACTTAACGATCCAAAGCTCTTTGCTGTTTGGGTGGCTTTATTCATAACAGACAAAGATTAGAGACAACCCAAAAGTCCATCAAAAGGAGAATGGATAAACAAATCATGCTCTATGCATAAAATGGAATGTCACTCGGCCAAAAAGAAGAAACAAAGAATGAGCTACTGCTCCAGGCAACAATGTAGACTGCTCTTATCACTGGAAGAAGGGAAATAAATCGGAAATGAACAAGGGAAAGGCACCTCCTTTTGCCTGAAGCTGAGTTTAAAAGGTTAAGCTTCATTCTTCCTGCAATTTTATAGCTAAAGGTTCTACACCCACTCATGGGTCTTACTTGCAGAGAACTCCATGTCTGTGTCATCAGTTGCTAACGGTAAAGGAAGGCTCAGCCAAGAGCCTGGGCTGCACTGGGGTCCCCATTCTTCCCTTTCCCTATGGCCAGGGCACAGCAGTGTAGGAGTATTAAGAAAAATGCTTTGTATCTTCCTACAAAGGAGGATAGGATTGTTGGTAGGATTGTAAATTGGTGCAACCACTACAGAGAACAGTAAGGAGATTCCTTAAAAAAACAAACACAGAGTTACCATATTATCCAGCAATCCCACTCCTGGGCATATGTCCAGTAAAAACCAAAAACTCTAATTCAAAAAGATACATTCTCCCCAATGTTCATAGCAGCAGTATTTATAATAGCCAAGACATGGAAGAACTGAAATGTCCATCAACAGATGAATGGATAAAGACGACGTAGTGTTACATACATGTATGTGTGTGTGTATACACACATGTCCGTGTCATGGACTATTACTCAGCCATAAAAACGAATGAAATAATGCCATTTGTAGCAACATGGTTGAACCTAGAGATTATTATACTAAGTGAAGTCAGAAAGAGAAAGATAAATACCATATGATGTCATGTACATGTGGAATGTAAAATAGGACATAAATGAACTTATTTTTGAAGTAGAAATGGATTCACAGTCATAGAAAACAAATTTATGGTTACCAAAGGGGAAAAGGAGTGGGGAAGGGATAAATCAGAAATTTGGGACTAGCAGATACATATATCTATATACACATATATATATATACATATGTACATAGTATATATTTATATATATATATATACTATATATATAAAATAGATAAACAAGAAGGATCCGGGTGCTCTTTCTGCCCCTTTCTGATGCCTGTGTCGGAAGCTTTCTCTATCTCCTTTATACTTTAGTAAAACTTAAAGGATCTACTGTATAGCACAAGGAACTATATTCAATATCTTGTATAATGGAAATGATTCTAAAAGAATATATATATGTATAAATGATCATTTTGCTGTATACCTGAAACACTGTAAATAAACTCTACTTCAGTAAAAATAAAAAATGCTTTAATTCACATAAAGTAGGACATCACCAGGTCTCACCAATCACTGCATTTATTGTTAATAAATACATTCTCTACAATGAGATGCTCGGTGATAACACTTTAAGCACATTTTCTGCTATTTGTAAAACGACATTCCTAGGAACACTGGTGACTTGACTGGTGACTGAAACAAACTCTTTTTCATCAGAGGCAGTTAGGGGAGTGGTTAGGGGCACAGACTCTACAGTCGCACTGCCTGGAGCAGAATCAAGCTCTGGCACTTGCAGACAAATCACCTATTCCCTCTGTCTCTATAAAAAGGGAATAGCAGCAGTGCCTGGGCTCCCTGGTGGCATACTGGTAAAGAGTCTGCCTGCAATGCAAGTGATGCTGGTTTGATCCCTGTGGAAGGGAAGATTCCCTGGAGAAGGAAATGGCAACCCACTGGAAATGGCAATCCAATATTCTTGCCTGGAGAATTCCATGGACAGAGGAGCCTGGTGGGCTACAGTCCATGGGATTGCAAACATCCGACATGACTTAGTGGCTAAACCACCAGCAATAGCAGCGCCTATCTGACAGGGTTGCCATCAAGGTTAAATGAGGCAATATATGAAAAGCACTTGGAATTGCCTAGCACAGGGAACATATGATGAAATGTTTTTCTCTCACTTCCCCTTTCGCCTCCTCCTCCTCCTCTTTCTCCCCATCCTCTCCCCTCCTTCCTCTTCCTTATCCTCCAATTATAATTATCATCATCATCATTACGATATAATTACTGCTTTTTCCAGTAAAATGGAGCCTCGGAGCCCCACACTCTAGTTCCCTCCCAGGGACGGTCAAGAGGCAGTCACCGACAGTGACTAAGACTTCTGTGACTCAGCTGTGGTTTGGTGGGATGGGGGTAGAGCTGAGCCCTGGCAGACTGTTCTCAGGTACGAGGTCTGACGCCCCAGTGCTAAGGCTAAATCTGTAACCAAGAAACAGGCACTCATGAGCACTCTGTCTCTGGGGTGGGAGGCGGGGGAAGGGGCACACATGCAAACTGACCATGTACTGTGGTTCAGGTTGTTTTCAGAATTTCTCTGGTGCTTCTCCCATTACCATCTCAACCTGAATGAAGGTCATCATCCCCTCAACATTTTGGTGAGAGCTCCTGTTTTTACGCATTAAATATGGCTATGCTGAGGTTCACAGGTGTGTGGTCAGATGTTCAGTGTGTCTCACTCTGTGACTCCATGGACTGTAGCCTGCCTCCCCTTTCTGATGCCTGTGTCGGAAGCTTTCTCTATCTCCTTTATACTTTAGTAAAACTTAAAGGATCTACTGTATAGCACAAGGAACTATATTCAATATCTTGTATAATGGAAATGATTCTAAAAGAATATATATATGTATAAATGAATCATTTTGCTGTATACCTGAAACACTGTAAATAAACTCTACTTCAGTAAAAATAAAAAATGCTTTAATTCACATAAAGTAGGACATCACCAGGTCTCACCAATCACTGCATTTATTGTTAATAAATACATTCTCTACAATGAGATGCTCGGTGATAACACTTTAAGCACATTTTCTGCTATTTGTAAAACGACATTCCTAGGAACACTGGTGACTTGACTGGTGACTGAAACAAACTCTTTTTCATCAGAGGCAGTTAGGGGAGTGGTTAGGGGCACAGACTCTACAGTCGCACTGCCTGGAGCAGAATCAAGCTCTGGCACTTGCAGACAAATCACCTATTCCCTCTGTCTCTATAAAAAGGGAATAGCAGCAGTGCCTGGGCTCCCTGGTGGCATACTGGTAAAGAGTCTGCCTGCAATGCAAGTGATGCTGGTTTGATCCCTGTGGAAGGGAAGATTCCCTGGAGAAGGAAATGGCAACCCACTGGAAATGGCAATCCAATATTCTTGCCTGGAGAATTCCATGGACAGAGGAGCCTGGTGGGCTACAGTCCATGGGATTGCAAACATCCGACATGACTTAGTGGCTAAACCACCAGCAATAGCAGCGCCTATCTGACAGGGTTGCCATCAAGGTTAAATGAGGCAATATATGAAAAGCACTTGGAATTGCCTAGCACAGGGAACATATGATGAAATGTTTTTCTCTCACTTCCCCTTTCGCCTCCTCCTCCTCCTCTTTCTCCCCATCCTCTCCCCTCCTTCCTCTTCCTTATCCTCCAATTATAATTATCATCATCATCATTACGATATAATTACTGCTTTTTCCAGTAAAATGGAGCCTCGGAGCCCCACACTCTAGTTCCCTCCCAGGGACGGTCAAGAGGCAGTCACCGACAGTGACTAAGACTTCTGTGACTCAGCTGTGGTTTGGTGGGATGGGGGTAGAGCTGAGCCCTGGCAGACTGTTCTCAGGTACGAGGTCTGACGCCCCAGTGCTAAGGCTAAATCTGTAACCAAGAAACAGGCACTCATGAGCACTCTGTCTCTGGGGTGGGAGGCGGGGGAAGGGGCACACATGCAAACTGACCATGTACTGTGGTTCAGGTTGTTTTCAGAATTTCTCTGGTGCTTCTCCCATTACCATCTCAACCTGAATGAAGGTCATCATCCCCTCAACATTTTGGTGAGAGCTCCTGTTTTTACGCATTAAATATGGCTATGCTGAGGTTCACAGGTGTGTGGTCAGATGTTCAGTGTGTCTCACTCTGTGACTCCATGGACTGTAGCCTGCCAGGTTCCTCTGTCCACGGGATTCTCCAGGCAAGAATACTAGTCCCTCCTGCAGGAGATCTTCCCAGCCCAGGGAGCAAGCCTGTGTCTCTGATGTCTCCTAGGTTCTTTACCACTAGCGCCACAGTTATTTGTGTCCAAGCCTGTCTCTCAGCCTGGGTCGCGACCCCCTAAGGACAGCAGCCTCCTCTCACTCACCCCTGTAGCCCAACCCTTGAACAACATCAGTGCTCCAGAAACCCTGGCTTCCTTGATGAACTGCATTGAACCTGACTTTGGGAAGTTTCTTCAGCACCCTCAGAGTCCTCTTCTGAATCTCCCTGGTGTGGGCAATCTGTCCTTTACGGGTAGATACGGCTCCAAGAAAATACAGAAAGAAGTAATTCTACCCCAAGTTTGGTGAATGAACTGAGCGATGCCAATTCTGTCCTATAAATAAATTTACAAGGCTGGGTTCCTTGCACAGCTCCTAAGCCAGGTCTAGCTGCTGTTCCACTAGAAGCTTTCCAAAAATTATCTCCAGCAGAGCCTTTCGAACAGGAGGGTGGAGTCCCAAGGCCAAGACGCAGCGGGCATGCCTGTGTGAAGCTGTAATGCTGAGATTGGCCACTAGAGGGAGGATGCGTTCTAGGCCCCAGGGGAGCCTCGCAGTTGCTCCAAGAACTTTATAAAGCCTGGCGGCCAGTGCAGCTGCACTTCACGGCTGTCAGTACCTAGCGGAGCCGCCGGTGCCTGCACAGAACACCTCGAGCGCTGCCCGAGGCTGAACGGGGCCAGACACCAAGGCAGGGACTCCCACTTGGGCACAAGGTTGAGTCTTGCCTCCTGATCTGATCTTCCTGGAGAAGTGACCCCCGAGACCCTGGGCACTGTGCAGTCTCTATGACTCCGTCTGGATTCGGCTGGCTGTGGGGACACGCTCTGAGGGTCTGCCTGGGTCTCGGGGTGGGGGCAGTGGCCAGCTCTCCAGCCACCATGGCAAATGCCAGGAACTGAGGGGACAGGTTCTGCAGCTTCACTGGGGGCACTCAGGTGAGTCTTGGGCCACTGACTGTCCTAGCACCTGGGCATGGCTTCCTAAAGGCAGCCGCAGGACGCAGGGCACAGGTTTGGGCATCACGTGGAGGTGCAGGTCCTGGGAGGGGAGGTCATAACTGTCAGCCTGGGGGATCTGCCAGATTTTCATCCATCTGTCTGGGCTGGTGAGTGTGGGTATTTGGGAGTCAGAGAAAGTGATCGCCGTGGTGGCAACTCTGCCTGGCTTGTGTCAGAGCTCCAGAGCCTCTTCAGGGAGCAGATGGTACAGGTGACAGTCTCTCCACAAGTGTGGTGAATGTGTGTGCATGCGTGTGCCTGTGGGTGTGCCCAGTGGTGGAACGTAGGAAGGCAGAGCTTATTTATAAACCATCTGCACCTCTCTAGTTCTGAGTGATGCTTCAGATGAACTGAGTACAGTTAGAGGAGGAAAGGGCTTAAAACCTCCTTAGCAATTCTCTCTCCAGAGAGGACCTTGTTCACGGTGATCCCTATTTGATTTTGAGGAGTTACGAGCCCTGTAGTGTTAAATGCTAGAACCCAGCAAGGCTGGGGCCACCACCCCCTTGCAGGAAGAATTGATTGAGTCCTGCTGCTGCCTGGAGGGAGGCTTTGAGAATCAAGGTACGGCTCTCAGGTCTGGTCTGCATTCACGACTGCTTTCGCAAAGGGGTCCAAATGGGATTGTTTCTGGGACTAGCTAGGTGGGAGGGAGGCCGAGGGAACCCAGAGACCTCTGTACCAGGCTGCTTGGCAGGATCAGAAGATACTGGGGGCTGTGGGTGGTCACCAGGCCCCACCACCATCTCCCTACCTGCCCCATCCATACAGCCCTCTAACGTGCCCTGTTCTACATGAGACTCAGAGAGGCCTTGTGGCTGGGAGGTGTGTCCTCCCCATCGCAAAGGCCGAGGCTGGACGTGTTAGCGCAGACCAAGCTCCCCAGGGGATAAGATGTGGCACCAGCTTGGAACCCCATGTCCTCTGAGCTCCCACTCCCCACAGGTCACTTTGGTGTCTACACCCTGGTTTCCATGGCACTGGCCCCCTCCCTTCCAGCTCTCTTAGCTCCAGGGCCCTCTTCTCTGCATCACTGAGGGACTGAAAGGTGGCCTCTGAAGGGGGCGACACATGCATCCTGGCCAGAGCAGCCTCGTGCAGAGCCAATGTCCTGGGTGGGGTTAAATGCTGGAGGACCTCCTCTCTGACATTCTTCGGTTCCGCTCCTCTGGGTTTCACTTGGCTTATCTTTAGAATGGGAAAAATGGACCAATGCCACCTGCCCCCTTGCAGTGCCCCTGGGAGGCAGGGAGCTCCAGATGGCACACGATCTGTACGGCGTGGGACGAACATACTCCAGGTCATGCTCCAGGCGTGAGGGTGGAGGGATTGCTCTATCATCACCACACTTGGCAGTCAGTTGCTCAGACTTGGCCCAAAGGCTATACAACCAATGATTGGAAGGTCTAAATTCCTGCCCCCCATTCCTCAAGAAAGAAAAACAGCACCAAATAAAACCTAGGGTAGACAGAAAGCTCTTAGGTTTCATTCCCCAGTAACAAACATTAGCAGAGTCGGCTGAGCACTTCCCATCTCAGCGTGCTCACATCTGGCCCCTCTCCCTCTCCCCCGCCCCCAGGCTCCAGCTCCACCAGCTGAGGGTTGGGGAGGGGGGGCTGGGAGGGGCCGCTGGACAGACACATTCCAGATAGGGAGCCCCGCCTTCCAGTTCTGGTCCAGGAGCTGGATGGGCAGAGAGAGAAGGCGGAAAGGCAGATGGGGAAACTGGAGCAACCCCAGCTCTGCACCGCCTCCCCTGGCACTCGGTGCCCGCACAGGCTCTGGGCGGCAGCTGCTGTTGCCTTTGGCAGAGCGTGGGTTCCCCCTCTCAGAGGAGACACTGGCCTCCTGCTTCGCCACTCCCCAGGACTGAGGCCAGAGGGTGGGGTGCCGCGCAGAGCGCTCGTGAAACGAGGGCGTGTCCTCTGTAGCTTAGCAGCAGTGGAGCAGCCTAGGGCCCCACCTAGAGGCCCTCCCTGGGTGGAGGACTTGGACGAATGACCGGCATGGAGGAAGGGCCCACAGGGTCTAGGAACACCCTGAGTGGGCAGGTGCATACAGGCGTAGGTGTGTACACGTGTGCAAGGCATGTGGCATGAGACCATCACTGGAGGTCAAAAGCAGACACCCCATCCGTCCCTCCAGGGCCAGTGGAAAGACAGGTAGATGGCCACTGTAGGCTCTGCCTCCTCTTAGCCCTGAGATCATAGGTCCCTGGAAAGAAAGGTCAGGTCACGAAAATAGGGTATTTGTGTTTGCTGCATCTGGCAGAGGGATCCAGCCAGCCTCTTCCTTCACTGTCCCTGTTTACTGGAATGGGGGTTGCCTCTTGCCTTCAGTCAGTGGCTTGTGTCCCCTTCGGGCCACCTGCCAGGCCCTACCAGTCGGCTCTTTGGTCCTCAGGGTCGAGCTGGCTCCATGCTGGGCCTAGGACCCCCCTCCCCCCATCCTCCCAGGGCATTTATCTTCCAAAAAATTCACTCTTTAAAAGTGGATTTTTTTGGTTCAATATCCACATAGCTATGGGCTTTCCTGGTGGCTCAGTGGTAAAGAATCTACCTTCAATGCAAGAGACCTGGGTTTGATCCCTGGGTTGGGACTATCCCCTGGTAGAGGGCATGATTGCCTGCTCTGGTATTCTTGCCTGGAGAATTCCATGGACAGGTGAACCTAGTGGGCTGCAGTCCATGGGGTTGCACACAGTTGGACACAGCTTAGTGACTAAACAATAACAATCTACAGAAAGAGTATCAGAACCGAAAGTCAACATAAACTAATGACTGGAAATGAGCTAAAAGCAGAGAGTCATTTGTGAAATCACTGAGTGTCTATGCAGGAAAAGGATATCCAGTATTTTATGTAAATAAACACTTTGTGATCCAGCCCCACAAATGAATTCTTCTGATTATACAAAGAATGCAAACATATCGTAGAAAACCCCCAAATACAGAAAACAAAACTAAGCACAAATCCCCACAAGCCCCACCAGATTCCTGTAACACGTCTCACCCGGAGAAACCCAGAACATCTCCGCATTTAATCTCCCGTCGTGTACTCTGGAATGTGTAGATATTGCAAAATGGGATCGTGTGGTGCACGCTTGTGTAAACGGGGCTGGGTCATTTCAAATAGCCTGGCACTTCCCCGTGTCGAGGGGGCATTCTGGGAATTACACGGGGTCAGCTCAATGCCCCAGCCACCCAAGAACATCTGGACACCAGAGCCCTCTCCTGGTCTAGGGCTGCCCAGGCCTTGGTGTCTAGGGGACCCCACCAAGGCCTCCTGCTCCCCAGGCTCCCATGGGAGTCAATTCTGCCTGTGGCCCCCTGAACCCAGCTCCTCTGACCATGCCAGCCCAGCCAAGTTTGGAAACAGTTCTGGTTTTAGCTGTGTTGGCTGGTGGTCTCTATACTCTGTTTCATGCCTAGTTCCCCCCCATTTCCAACACAGCAGAATCCCCAGTCTCCCTACCATGCCCAGGACTCCAGAAGCTTGGAGAGTATTCCGTTTGGGTCAGGAGGTTTGGCTCCTCCTGGCTCCACCTGGCATGGCCCCTGGTGCCCTCCCCTGCCAGCTCAGGGCTCCAGCCTCACTCAGAGATATGAGAGGGAGAGGATAGATCCCATGGTCAGAAAGGTCCCCAGGACCGTGACCGCTCCAAGCCAAGGAAGTTGAGGAGGGGATTTGGATCCTGGTGGCTGCCGCCTGCCGCCGAGGAAGGGTCCCTGTGTTCAGGCTTGGGGTCATCACGGTGATGCCTTGCTCTACAGATTCATTTCCATCTCCAGCTACAGCTTTCACTCTCTCCCCCTCACCCCCATATCTGCTCTCTCCTCCTGTTGCAGGACACGATGGAGAACAAGGCCATGTACCTGCACGCCACTGTGAGCGACCGCGACTCCAGCTCCATCTTTGAGGAGCCCTTTGATGGCAGGAGCTTGTCCAAGCTGAACCTGTGTGAGGATGGTGAGTGCCGTGGGCTCGGTCTTGGCTGTGAGGTCAGCCTGCCAACCCCCACCCTTCTACCCTACCCTACATCACCGCCTAATACTGCATAGGTTGAACTTTGTGCTTGGAAAGGTCTTTTCTCATTCATGCATCTCACCACACCTATGTGACCACAAAATGAGACGCACTTCACAGATGAGCTAGTGGACTCTGAGAAAAGCTTTAATAAATGCTTGTTGCCTGAATGAACACACTGCTCTTTGCAGTTAGTACAGGAGAGGAGAGCTTCATCTTCACTTCAAAGATGAACTGAAGGAAACTCAGGTGAGAGTTTTGTGAAGCTTTGTGATCAGTGAGATGGAGACTGGCTATCTCAGTCAGGCTTCTCCAGGCAAACAGAACCAGCGTGATGTCTACACTCACGAAGAGACCGACTATGAGGAGTTGACTCACCTGGCTATGGAGGCTGGGAAGCCCCATGATCTTCCCTCTGTAGGCTGGAGACCCAGGAAAGCCAGTGGTGTAGTTTAGTCTGAGTCAGAAGGCCTGAAAATCAGAGAAACCAATGGTGTCAGTCACAGTCTGCGGGCCAGAGAGGATGAGATGCTATGTCCCAGCTCCAGCAAGCAGACGGGGAGTAAAAAGCCAATCCTACCATCGTTTGTTGTATTCAGACCTCCCGCCCACACTGGGGAGAACAGTCTGCTCTGATTCCACCAATTCAAAAGCTAATCTCATCCAGAAACACCCTCAGAGACACCCAGAATGTTTAATATGGGTACCCCACGGCCAACCAAGTTGACATAAAATCAACCATTCCAGATGCCTTTATTCAAACTTTCTCTCAAGCACTATGTCTGCCAGCTGCCTTCGTCTTGAAATTCTTCAAAATTAGAAATGACTCCTCATTCAGCCCCATCTTTGCTCCCACCAGGTGCTGAGAGCAGGGAGGGAAGATGGTGGCTCAGGCAGGGATTGGGAATTGTCTCAGCAGGGTGAGGAGAGAGGAGATCTGGGCTCCTTTCCAGGTGGTGCTAGTGGTAAAGAATCCGTCTGCCAGTGCAGGAGACAGAAGACACTCCAGTTTGATCCTTTGGTCGAGAAGATCTCCTGGAGGAGGGCATGGCAACCCACCCCTGTATTCTTACCTGGAGAATCCCAGGGACAGAGGAGCCTGGCGGGCTACAGTCCATGGGGTCTCAAAGAGTTGGGCACAAGTGAAGCGACTTAGCACGCACACACCTGCCCTAGTAAACTTCCCACCATCAGAACTGTTTCTCTGGATTCCAGTTAACAGACACATTTTGAGGACCCACAATGTGTCAAGCTATGGGTTAGATGCCAGAGATAAATTAAACCATTCCAAGGGCTTCTGATCCCAGTGGAAGGGACTGGCATGGAGACAGTTACCCACCATGTAAAGGAGGTAAAAATATGTGATTATTAAAGTCAAGAAGGATGAACACTTTCTGGCAAAGGCCTTAAAGACTGAATACCATTTTGTAAGAGAAGAGGTAGATGGGAAAAATATTACCAGCTGAGCTGCACTGAGATGGGCCAGTGTTTCGAGATGAAGGACCCCGGGGTGTTGATTCACTAGTCAGTGCTCAGCTGTTCCCTATCATCACATCCACGAAGGTCGAGGTGGCTTTTACAGCCTTCAACTACCCTCTCTCCCCACCAATCCATCAATAAATAGGCCTGGTTTCGCAAGAAAGAACTGGGGTATAGCTCAGAGGGGTAACTATAGAACCATGAGGACCAGTATTGGGAACAATGGGAAAGTCATGGCAGGGAGACCCTGAGGTGGGAAGAGGCCTGGAGGGCTGTTGTTGGGTCATTTCTCCTTCTCTTGACCTCATCATTAGCCGCCCCCCTTTACTGAACCTGGGGTTTAAAAGGCCATTTGGGGCTTCCTTGAACCTCAGATGGTAAAGAAGTGTGGGAGACCCAGGTTCAGTTTGCTGGATTGGGAAGATCCCTTGGAGAAGGAAATGGCAACCGGCTCCAGTTGCCTGGAAAATTCTATGGACAGAGGAGACTGGCGGGCTACAGTCCATGGGGTTGCAAAGAGTTGGACACGACTGAGTGACTGAGCACATGGATGAACAAAGACAGGGATCCTTGAAATCTAAAGGAGGCAGAATAAATCAATTCTAAAGCTGATTTGCACGTTGTCTGGGTCTCCTCCACACTCACTCCTGGATGCCAGACATGGGTGGGGGCGTGAGGACACTGGAAAGACGAGTATTGAGATGAAACAGCCACCTAAAAGCTCTTGGGTTTCTTGGATTTCCCCCTTCCCTGTCATTTCTAAGAGGGAAATGGTGAGCTCTGACTTGGGGAAATTCAAGCCAGATTTGGTCTGTTTCCCCAGCACTTGGCTTCTTTGACCCTCATCTCTGGAGAGGGAGAAAGGGGTGGAGCTGGCAGGGGCAGAGAGAGGGGGACGAGAGAGCAGAGGTGGACAGAGGTGGGGACCAGCCCACCCCCCAGGCTTTGAGTAAATGAAAAGCAGAGTCGCTGGGGCTCCAAGTTCCTCCCAGTATTTTCCCCTTGAAAGCAGGGAGATGGGAAGAGAGGCGGTGCCTCCCCTGGGCCCCAGGGATCTTAGGATCAGTGGAAACAAGCTGAAAAACTGCAGCCTAGATACTGAGGTATGCGTGTGTCTCTTTGCGACCCCATGGACTGTAGCCCGCCAGGCTCCCCTGTCCAAGGGGATGCTCCAGGCAAGAATACTGGAGTGGGTTGCCATGCCCTCCTCCAGGAGATCTTCCCAACCCAGGCATTGAACCCACGTCTTCTGTGTAGAACTCAGGCTTTAACGCAGGAGGGACTTTACGGTGTCAGGCTGTACATGCCTTATTTTCAGGAACTGGCAACCCCTCCCCCCTCTTTGCCTTTACTTTCTTCTCCTCTGCCTTTCCTGTCTTTTCCTCCGACCCTGCCTCCATCCCTTCCCTTCTGTTCACAGACCAGGTAGGAAGCTGAGGGCCTATTCAGGCTCCCCATCCCCACCATGACCCTCTCTGGCGAGGTGTCTCCCACATCCTTCCAGGCTCTCTCCCTTGCACCCTCAGCTCCATGGTGACACCTTTGGGACCTCTCCATCCTCTGCACCCCTTGGCTGGGCCCCATCTTAGGACCCTGCCTGCCTCCTCCCTGTGTCTGAGCCCCACTGTGGACAGGAAGGTGCCCAGGGCAGGCGCCTCCTCACCTCTGGGTCTCCAGTGGGGAACCCCATGGGTTTCACCTGTGTGGTTGGAATTCATGGGCAGGCTCATGGCAGAACATGACCTCCAAGGTCTTCCAGCCAAACCTTCTCTGACCTTGGTGCCCAATGACGCCTCCCACGGAGGAGAAACCCAAAGGAGGCTGTCTGGGCCTCGACCCCTCCTTCCCCAGCTCCCTCTGTGCCTGCCCCCTACTCGCTTGCATCCGTGATCCAGCGTTTCTCTTCCCGCCTGAACAGCTGAAGCCTCTCCTGTCTGGCGCCAGTAGGCGGAGGGCTGGGCGTGGGTGATGTTTGGCAGGGCCTGGCTCTTCCACGGCCCTCTCCAAGGGCCAGCGAGAGGTGTTAGTGTCAGAAAAATATTGCAGTCATGCTCACCCCGCGGCCTCGGGCCCTCCACCATGCTCTGAGCATCATCCACCGGCTGCAAATGGGCGGCCCGCGGAGGTAATGAGTTACACATGCGACGCCTGCAGCCAGGCCGCTTGCTGAGTGTAGGGTCCGAACTCCCTGTTCCCGCGTCCCTGCCCCATAAAATTAAATTATTCTCCTCGGGGAACCCCCACGTCTACTTTCTCAGCCATCAAACCTCCTCAGTTCATCCAGCGGAGCTGAGGGCTGGTGGGCAGCTGCCCAAGGGTGGGAGTGGATTTCCAGGGAGCCCCTCAGCTATCTTGGTCCCGCCCCCTCCACAGGTTGCAGAATCAGGCACCCAGGCCGGAGAGCAGAGATGTTAACTCGTGTGGTGCCGCGGTGCGCTCAGCTCCGTGCGCGCTGACTCCGGCTGTGCTCACTGGGGCTGGTGAGCAGCTGCGATCCTGGGTGTCTCTGGCCCCATTCTTTCCACAGGAGGGAGGGACAGCCAGGGAAGGTGCCAGGAGCCTGGAGAGTGAACTTCACCCAGCCGAGGATCTGTGCAGGATGTCTTCCGTTGCCCCTCCACGTCCACCCCCTGCCACTCAGCTATCTGCCTGGTGGGGAGCCACCGCAGCACGGGAACATGGGAGATGGGCGTGTTTATTTCCAGATTCTGCCCTATGGGGTCACTTTGGGCTGCTGCGTCCTTCCGCCTGAGTTCACAGCGCCTTGTAACCACGCTCTCCACGTGGCTTTCTGCTTCCAGGCTCCAGTAAGTGCTGCCCTGGTGGGCTCTGAGGGCCCGGACTTAAGCCTGAGGACCCCACTCTGGCACTTGTGGGCGTCTCACACCTTTGGCTACACCTTTGCACATATTCCCTTTCTTAAATCCCGTGACATTCTCTGATTTGAGTGGGCTGTCTGCCTCAATGGGGTCCTGATGCCCTCATCCTCAGTGTTCCCATCTGCAAAATGGGAATAATGTTACTCAGCTCTTGGGACCTTGGAGGAAGCAGGTGGTATAACCCGAGTGAAGCACTTTAGACCTCGTACACCCTCAGTACACAGATACTTCACCTCCCTGCCCTTTGGGGAGTCCCCTGAACACCTTGGGGAAATGGAGAAGGACAGGGGAGACAGAGAGGTCAGGAGCAGCGGCTGTCACCCAGGGCCTCCCAGGAAGCACCCATACCACTTCTCAGAGA
This sequence comes from Madoqua kirkii, assembly GCA_006408675.1. Taxonomy (NCBI): domain Eukaryota; kingdom Metazoa; phylum Chordata; class Mammalia; order Artiodactyla; family Bovidae; genus Madoqua; species Madoqua kirkii. The sequence continues at coordinate 167,106 of SJYC01009545.1, forward strand.
CCCCCGGCCCAAACACTGTTTTAAGATTGGTTCCTCCCTTTTCTTAAAGAAAGCAGCGTTTGGGTTAGTGGGCTTCCCCCTGAAGCCTAGATACTCAAGGAAACCGAGCAATTTCTTTTAGTCGTATTCTCCAAATAGTAGAATCTGTAAGGAATATTCTGGATCCCCAGGGCACCTGGTTCTGTGGCAAGTCTGTGTCTGTTCACTCCCCACCTCTGTCAAAGTCACTAGGTCCCTGAGGCTGCCTACTGGAAGAGTTAGGGGTGTGTTTCATGGTCACTGGCTGGAAGCTGGCTTTGCTTCAGACCCACAGCCTTGCTGGCCCTGGGCACCTGGGGGCACATGTAATATCTCTAACATCCATAGTAGTCTGCCTCATCCATTACAGGGATGGTGGCCCTGCAGGGCGGCAAGAAGCATTGCATGGACTGGGCTCCATGTCAAGCAGCTCTGACACTTGCAGCCTGTGTAATCCTGATCGGGGGCTTCCCATATATCTCAGGAGTAAAGAATTTGCCTCCCAAGGAGGGAGATGCAAGAGATGTGGGTTCGATCCCTAGGACAGGAAGATCCCCTGGAGGAGGGCATGGCAACTCACTGCAGTATTCTTGCCTGGAGAATCCCATAGACAGAGGAGCCTGGTGGGCTACAGTCCATGGGGTCGCAAAGAGTTGGACACGACTGAGCATGCAGCATGCAACCCTGTTTGAGTTCTTAGCTCCCTCTCCTCTGTGAAATGAAATAATAATGGCTCAAGACTCAGGGTTCTTGCCAAGCGACATGAGTTATTCCACATTTAGTCTTTGCAGTGCCTGGTGTATGCAGAGTGCTCCTAACCATTAGATCTTAGGTCATGTGTTGTTGCAGCCTTTCTGTCTGTCTGGGTCGACCCTGGGGCCCACCCAAGGCGCTCCAGTTCCTCCTCATGCTCTGTTTTCAGTCTTCAGGACAGAGAGCTTCCTCCCTTCCTCGTTCTAGGTTTATCTGGGGTTGATTCCTGGTGTCAGATAACAAGCAGTGTGATGGATGCCTCCTGGCTTTTCTCCATGTGTTTCCCGGGCCATCGACCTGGCTTCCCTGGCCCCTGTCAGCCTGTCCATCCACAGTCATGCTGAACTGTGTGTCCTAAGTTCCCTCTGGCTGTCACTGCATGCCTTGGACTCTTCCAAATGTCCCAATACCCAGCGCTGTGTCTTGCCCATAGAAGGTATCTTTACTTGCTGAATGGCCAACCACATCTTTGTTCACTAAGCGCAGAAGCACCAGGATAAAGGAGGGCTGAGAGAGTTGAGGAACTGGGACTTAAATCATCCAAAGAGGACAGGGTTTTATAGTGCTGCTAATGCAAACAGAAGTGAAAGATCTTGGGTCCTGCCTTCAAGGGGCTCAAAGTCCCCAGAAGAATTTGCCTGCCGAGACGGGAGACACATTGACTGCTGATGGACCCTGCCTTACAGTGTGATTCATCCTCTAATGGAAGTGCAGTTAGAAGGGAGAATTTCACAGTCTCCCTGGGGAAGAGAGGAAGTTCTCCTGTGACACAGGAGTGTGGAGGCGTGGACAGGAGCAGTTTTGGAAAGGCGGTGGGGTTTACAGTTAGTAGGTCCTGGTGAGATCAAGGAAGCCTGAGGGGATGGAGAGCACCAGGAAGCGGGAGGGGCAGCTCTCACCTGGGATGTGTGAAGTCAGGGTTAGGAAAGGGCCTCGCTTATTGGTGGAGCCAATCAGAGTGTAGTGTGAGCCACATGAGCAATTCTAAATTTTCGAGTAGCCACACAAAAAGATAAAGAGATATATCTGAAAAAAATTTAAATACAGGAACATATTTAATTTAATCTAATATATTCAAAATAGTTGGTTGGGCTTCTCAGGTGGTGTTGGTGGTAAAGAACCCGCCTGCCAATGCAGGACATGTAAGAGACATGGGTTCACTCCCTGGGTCGGGAAGATCCCCCGGAGGAGGACATGGCAACCCAATCCAGTATTCTGGCCTGGAGAATCCATGGACAGAGGAGCCTAGTGGGTTAGGTCCATAGGACTGCAAAGAGTCAGATATGATGAAGCAACTTAGCACACAGCACACATTCAAAATATTATCAATTTGATTTGTAATCACTGTAAAAGTGATGGAGATATTTATATATTCTTACTCAGGCTGAGCCTTCAAAATCCAGTGTGCATTTTTGCATTCTGAGCCAGTCTTATCTTTGGCCACATTTCAAGTGGGTCAGAAAAGATGTGACATCAGAAGAGAAAGAGTCAGAAGTGGAGACTGAGAGACAGCAACAGTGATTGCAGAAAGTAGGGGAGCAGTGTCCTTTAGCAACAGGGAACAAGTGTACAGTCGTGTGATGTGGGAGCTGGGGCTTTTAGGAAGAAGAGAGAGAAGGTTCTGGAAGTAACAATGAGGAGCAAAGAAAAATACCCCCTGCACCTTTAGGTTGGTTGCATGAGCAGAGGAAAAAGAAATCTACATTTAAGGAAAGCAGGTTTCAGTTAAAATAAGAAAAAAAAAGAAATCTTCCAAGCAGAGGTTGGGGGAATCAGGAATTTTTCAGATGACTGGCTGGAAGGTCCGGGACTGCAGTGGGAAGTTTTCAGCAGACTGGGAGGGAGATGTTAAGGAGGATAAACAGGGCTGCCTGGGGATTACAGTGGGTGATGGGGAGCCCTAGAGCTTCATGCAGCTGGTAGAAGCCAGGACCAAGGCTGGGATGCTGGCAAAGCTGAATGTTGGTGATGGGGGTCTTGGCAGGAGTGCACAGAGTCCTAAAATTCCAGCACCGCCCCCCGTGGTGTGTGTGGGCCAGGGAGGGAGGGGTCTTGTCCTGGAGCACCAGGAGTTCTGGAGATCTTTTTGGCTTTCGTGGAGGCAGGGAGATCGGGGGAGGCCAGGGCAGGTGATGGGAGGATGGCAGGGGTCCAATAGAAGTGATGATACAGCGTGATATATACAGACTCTCTCAGTGCAATGGCCCCCCTGGATGGAGCTCATGGCAGAGGCAGGCACTGTACCTGGGGCTTCAATACTCTGTCTGCATTAAACCTCAGGTTGTATTATTAGTCCTAGTTTGTCAATGAAAAGATGAAGTCTTAGAGAAGGTAATTGCCCAAAGTCACCCAGCTAGTCAGAGGCAGAGCCTGGATTCCAGTCCAAGCTCTCTGATCCTTAAAATCCTGCCCCTCAGCACAGCTCGCCTGGTTCACTGCAGTTCCAGGACTCAGAGACCCTGTGCATTCAAGAACCAGGCTGCTCGTGGTGAAGGACTCTCAGCGGATTCTTGGGAGTTTCAGAGGTGGAGCTGTCCTGGGTTATGACATAGCTAGGGCAGGGCCGTGGGAATAAGTGGCTGTGATGCAGGAGACACATGGAATGAATTATTCTAAAAGGTGCCGCTGGCAGGAAATAGATGTAAACTCAAATAGGTTTGGACAAGAGCATAAGGACGGAGTCTTAAGTGGCTTTGGCGGGAAGCCTGGGACAGTAACCTCTATGGACATTAAGTCAGAAAAATGCCCCTCCCTCCCCCTTCACTCCACCATCTCCTGGGGCTTCTGGAGTCCAACCTGCCCATGCAGAGTTTAGCAGGAGAATTTGGAAGACATAAATACAGCCACGAAGAGGGGGCCCAAAGAGGTAGGGTTGGTGGGGACCCTGCCCTGCAGACACATATGCTGGCTAACCTAAGATCCAGCCACAGAGCTGGTGGGGACCTGTGATGGTCCCAGCCTTCTGCATGGCGCCCGGAAGCCCACTTGCTCCCTGATGCCTTCCTACTTCCAGTTACCTGGCTTGAGGTTGAGTTCAAGTCAGGATAACCAAGATGTTCACAGCAGGCAGAAGAAGCCCTGTCTGTCGGAAATCTTGTTAAAACGAGTCTGTCACACAGAGTGAAATAAGTCAGAAAGACAAATATCGTATATTAACCCATATATGTGAACTCCAGAAAAATGGTAAAGTTAAATTTATTTGCAGGGCAAGAATAGAGACACAGACATAGAGAATGGATTTGTGGACCCAACAGGGGAAGGAGAGGGTGGGAGAAATTAAGAAAGTAGCATTGACGTTAATATATACACTTGGAATTCTCCAGGCAAGAATGCTGGAGTGGGTTGCCATTCCCTTCTCCAGGGGATCTTCCCTACCCAGGAATCAAACCTAGGTCTCCCATACTGCAGGCAAATTTTTTACTGTCTGAGCCACCAGGGAAGCCCCTAACACATATGCTGTCGTGTGTAAAATAGATAGCTAGTGGGAACCTGCTGTATAGCAGAGGGAGCTCTATGATGTCTTAGAGCAGTGGGATGGGAGCGGGTGGGAGGGAGACTCGAAAGGAGGGGATATATGTATATATACATATAACTGATTCACTTCGTTGTACAGCAGAAACAAACCCAACATTGTAAAGCAATCGTATTCCAATTAAAAATAGAGAGAGAGGCAGCTGCAGGGATGGGGCTGGCTATAATCTCAGGGACGCAACATGAGTGGTGGTGTGAAGCAAGATCTTAATTTCTCTGCCTGGGAATTGAACCTGGATAGCCTGGATGGAAACCAGGAATTCTAGCCGTCAGGTTAGTAAGGACTAGAGGCTAGCAGCTATTTTTCCCTGGATCTTTGCCACCAGTGAAAAATGCATTTATCATGGAGGCAGAAACTGTAACCTGCCTGCCTGCTAAGTTGCTTCAGTCATGTCTGACTCTTTGTGGCCCACCAGGCTCCTCTGTCCATGGGATTCTCCAGGCAAGAATACTGGAGTGGGTTGCCATATCCTCCTCGGAGGGTAAATAGGAGGCTGATTGTAAATACCTTAACTTACCTCTATGGACATTAAGTCAGAAAAATGCCCCTCCCTCCCCCTTCACTCCACCATCTCCTGGGGCTTCTGGAGTCCAACCTGCCCATGCAGAGTTTAGCAGGAGAATTTGGAAGACATAAATACAGCCACGAAGAGGGGGCCCAAAGAGGTAGGGTTGGTGGGGACCCTGCCCTGCAGACACATATGCTGGCTAACCTAAGATCCAGCCACAGAGCTGGTGGGGACCTGTGATGGTCCCAGCCTTCTGCATGGCGCCCGGAAGCCCACTTGCTCCCTGATGCCTTCCTACTTCCAGTTACCTGGCTTGAGGTTGAGTTCAAGTCAGGATAACCAAGATGTTCACAGCAGGCAGAAGAAGCCCTGTCTGTCGGAAATCTTGTTAAAACGAGTCTGTCACACAGAGTGAAATAAGTCAGAAAGACAAATATCGTATATTAACCCATATATGTGAACTCCAGAAAAATGGTAAAGTTAAATTTATTTGCAGGGCAAGAATAGAGACACAGACATAGAGAATGGATTTGTGGACCCAACAGGGGAAGGAGAGGGTGGGAGAAATTAAGAAAGTAGCATTGACGTTAATATATACACTTGGAATTCTCCAGGCAAGAATGCTGGAGTGGGTTGCCATTCCCTTCTCCAGGGGATCTTCCCTACCCAGGAATCAAACCTAGGTCTCCCATACTGCAGGCAAATTTTTTACTGTCTGAGCCACCAGGGAAGCCCCTAACACATATGCTGTCGTGTGTAAAATAGATAGCTAGTGGGAACCTGCTGTATAGCAGAGGGAGCTCTATGATGTCTTAGAGCAGTGGGATGGGAGCGGGTGGGAGGGAGACTCGAAAGGAGGGGATATATGTATATATACATATAACTGATTCACTTCGTTGTACAGCAGAAACAAACCCAACATTGTAAAGCAATCGTATTCCAATTAAAAATAGAGAGAGAGGCAGCTGCAGGGATGGGGCTGGCTATAATCTCAGGGACGCAACATGAGTGGTGGTGTGAAGCAAGATCTTAATTTCTCTGCCTGGGAATTGAACCTGGATAGCCTGGATGGAAACCAGGAATTCTAGCCGTCAGGTTAGTAAGGACTAGAGGCTAGCAGCTATTTTTCCCTGGATCTTTGCCACCAGTGAAAAATGCATTTATCATGGAGGCAGAAACTGTAACCTGCCTGCCTGCTAAGTTGCTTCAGTCATGTCTGACTCTTTGTGGCCCACCAGGCTCCTCTGTCCATGGGATTCTCCAGGCAAGAATACTGGAGTGGGTTGCCATATCCTCCTCGGAGGGTAAATAGGAGGCTGATTGTAAATACCTTAACTGGAACCCACCTATCTCAAGAAATGCTGACAGTCGTAAGTATCCAGCCTGAAGATCACTTCTTCCTTCCCCATGAAATGCAAACAGGAGGCCAGTTGTAAATGTCTAACCTGGAGCCCATCTATTTCCTATGTCAGCTCTGGTCTCCTCTCCTGGGACTTAGTGTAGGTCAGTTTCTATCATTCATGGTCACCTTGGGGAGCACAGGGAATCCAACCAGTGGAGGAGGGAGTTGGAAGATAGACAGTGCCAGGGTCAGGGGGCAGAGGGCAGCAGTCGGGTCATGAGGTGCAGACTCAAGAGGGTACTGAGCATAAATGGAGGCCGGGCAAGCCTCCTGTCTGCAGCTTGCAGGAACCGTTTGGTTTCCTCTTGCTCTGCTCTCCCCTTATGTTTGTTGATTCATTCAGCACTATTCACTTTTTCTATTTTTCAAACTTTTTATTTTGTATTGGGGTATAGCGGGTAGCTCAGTGATAAAGCATCTGCCTGACAATGCAGAAGACTCAGGTTCGATCCCTGGGTCTGGAAGATCCCTTGGAGGAGGGCATGGCAACCCACTCTAGGAGGGCCTGGCAACCCACTCCAGTATTCATGCCTGGAGAATCCCATGGACAGAGGAGCCTGGTGGGCTATAGACCATGGGATTGCAGAGTCGGACAGAACTGAATGATTGAGCAGGAAATAGTCAGTTTTAAACAAACAATGTTGTGACAGTTTCAAGTGAACAAGGAAGAACACATCGATTCTCCCCTAAACTCCCCTCCCGTCCAGGCTGCCACATCACATGGAGCAGAGATCCCTGGAGCACTATTCACTGTTAACAGCATCTCTGAAAATGATCTTATAGTTTGTCTACAAATAACAGTGAGCTTGATCTTGTCCCTTTGCCAGGCAAGCTCTATCTTGGCATCTTCGTTCTCTGGCCCTTTTCTGACCTCAGTGTACTCTGCCAAATGTACGAATTCACTCCTTCCTTCTGGAGCTGGAAGGATGAAGTCCTTCCTGATGTCTAAACCTGGATGAAAGATGACGTCCCAACCCTAAGGGTGGCTATTAAAATGCAAATGTGACATCTTAAGTATTCTAAGCATTTCCAGGACATCCAAAGGGAGCTGCCTTTTGTGTGTAGGTTTATGGGGCTGGAGATGGGGGTCTCTGAAGGATGCTGACAGACTGAAGGTGAAAAGGACACTGCCTTGCCAGGGAGTGGAAGAAAAACCAGCCTTCCAGGAGCCTCAGCTTATGGGGTATGTCCTTTCCCTGCCCTCTGTGAATGGCCTTCCTGCTACAGGCATTTTGTTTTGTGATCAGGAATATAAAAATGGTTGTTCTGGTTAAGTTTTCAAAGCTCAACGTTATTTCTGGATAGTTTAGACCCTAGGGGGCTTCCTTGGTGTTTCAGATGGTAAAGAATCTGCCTGCAATGCAGGAGACCTAGGTTCAATCCCTGGTTTGGGAAGATCCATTCCAGTATTCTTACCTGGAGAATTCTATGGACAGAGGAGCCTGGCACACTACAGTCCATGGGGTTGCAGAAGAGTTGGACACAACTGAGTGACTGAACAACAACAATTAAAAATACAGTGAAAAATAAAAGAACATCACAATACCTGGATACAAAGATGAATTGTGTGCAGAGAGGAAGCTGTTTCTTATCCCAAGGCCCCAAGATGTCAAAGTATCAAATACAGAAACTAGAATACACATTTTTAATTTAATTTTATTTGTTTTTAATTTGGCTGTGTTGGGTCTTAGTTGTGGCACTCAGGATTACTTGCCCCTTGGCATGTGAACTGTTAGTTCCTTTACCAGGGATCGAACCTACATCCCTGCATTGGAAGGTGAAGTCTTAAGCACCTGACGACCAGGAAAGTCCCTGAATACATGGTTATTGCAAAAGCCTAAACAATGGCTTGGAGGGCCCAGTGTATTTGTGTTTGTTTACTAGACTCTCTTATCTACACATAGCCAAAAGATGTTGATTGAGTATCTCCTACATGCCAGGACCTGGGGGATCCAGAGATGAATGATAGATCTCATAGACCCTGCCCTCTGGGAGCTGACTTAGGACAAATCTGTATTTTCGTTCATTGATGAGTGCGATTCTGTTCCCATTATTAGCTATCTGATCACTGGCCATCTGCCAGTGAAGCTCTATACATGACAACTGTTGGTTCCAGCCCTTACCAGGGGGCAAAGGTTCAGTGGGTCTGAGGACTGTCATCTTTGCTCAGACTCACTGAACTTCCTTCAGTGGCCCAGCCTCTACTGCTTCCTGTGCAGAGGTCAGAGCAGGGGTGCTTCTGAGCCTGGAGGGCTCAGAGATGGTTCCAGTTAAATTCCAGTACAGGTGATATGGCCTGTGGCCTCAGGCTTCCTGTCTTCAAAACTAGATCCCCAAGCACCCTAGATGTCCATCGACAGAGGGATGGATAAAGAAGCTGTGGAACATGTACATAATGGAATATTCAGTTCAGTTCAGTTCAGTTCAGCTCAATTCAGTCGCTCAGTCGTATCCAACTCTTTGTGATCCCATGAATTGCAGCATGCCAGGCCTCCTGGTCCATCACCAACTCCCAGAGTTTACCCAAACTCATGTCCATCGAGTCAGTGATGTCATCCAGCCATTTCATCCTCTGTCGTCTGCTCCTCCTGCCCCCAATCCCTCTCAGCATCAGGTCTTTTCCAATCAGTCAACTCTTCGCATGATGTGGCCAAAGTATTGGAGTTTCAGCCTGAGCATCAGTCCTTCCAATGAACACCCAGGACTGATCTCCTTCAGGATGGACTGGTTGGATCTCCTTATAGTCCAAGGGACTCTAAAGAGTCTTCTCCAACACCACAGTTCAAAAGCATCAATTCTTCAGCACTCAGCTTTCTTCACAGTCCAACTCTCACATCCATATATAACCGCTAGAAAAACCATAGCCTTGACTAGATGGACCTTTGTTGGCAAAGTAATGTCTCTGCTTTTGAATATGCTATCTAGGTTGGTCATAACTTCCCTTCCAAGGAGTAAGTGTCTTTGAATTTCATGGCTGCAGTCACCATCTGCAGTGATTTTGGAGCCCCCCAAAATAGTCTGGCACTGTTTCCACTGTTTCCCCATCTATTTGCCATGAAGTGATGGGACTGGATGCCATGATCTTAGTTTTCTGAATATTACTCAGCCATAAAAAGTAACACATCTGAGTCAATTCTAGTGAGAGGGATGAACCTAGAGCCTGTTATACACAGTGAAGTCAGAAAAAGAAAACCAAGCATCGTATATTAACACATATGTATAGAATGCAGAAAAATGGTACTGATGAACCTATTTGCAGGGAAGGAATGGAAGCGCAGAGGCAGAGAACACACTTGTGGACACAGTGGGGAAGGAGAGGGTGGGAATGAACATAGAGAGTGGCATTAAAATGAATCATTACCATATGTAAAACAAAGCTAGTGGGAAGTTGCTATATAACACAGGGAGCTCAACTCAGAGCTCTGTGATGACCTAGGGGGTGGGAGAGAGGTTCAGGAGGGAGGGGACAGATGTATACTTAAAGTTGAAGCTAACACAACATTGTAAAGAAGTTGTCCTCCAATTGAAATGAAAATAGAACACCCCCCCACCCCCACCAGATACTTAAATGAACTTTCCAACTCAATTGGTGGCAGGAGTTGGGGGAGTGAGATGAGTGCGATATTAAAGGTATCCATTCCTGCCCCGAGGACTCACCGATTCTTCAGACCAAGGCAGAACAGGGCTCGGGCTGGATGTTGCTCTAGCAGCCAGGAAAGAGTAATGATTTAAATGTGGAAATAGCTGAGCCCTGGCCTCCACTTTCAGATGATTTATTTCCTCTGATGAGGTGCCAGGAGAGGAATTGGGAATCTTTTTGAGAGGGATTCCAGAGTCACTCCATTGGAGGAGCATCTCTGGTCCCAATTTAGACTGAACCCTGAGCCCACTGTTTTTATATATATATATATATATATATATATATATATATATATATACACACACACACACACACATATAAGTTTATTTATTTGTTTTTGGCTGTGCTGAGCCTTCTTTGCTTCAAGGGCTTTTCTCTAGCTGCTGAGAGTGGGGGCTTCTCATTGCAGTGGCTTCTCTTGTTGCAGAGCATGGACTCCAGGTGCTGGGGCTTCAGTAGTTACAGCTCCCAGGCTCTACAGCACAGGCTCAGCAGCTGTGGTGCACAGGCTTAGGTGCTCTGTAGCTTGTGGGATCTTCCTGGATTGTGGACTGAACCCACGTCTCCTGCATTGGCTGGTGGATTCTTTACCACTGAGCCACCAGGGAACCCCAGCCCTCACCTTCACTGCCTTTGTTGTTTTGAGTCTCTCTGCATTGACACAGCCTTCCTTCCAATCCACGTACTGCCCATGTTGGATAAGAGTACAGGCATCTCTCCTGAGCCCCAGGACCTCATTCTTTTCCTGGCCCCTCCCCTCCTCCTGGGTTGCAGTGACCAGCCAGCTTACCTTGACTGCCCTCTGTCCCCTCCCACCTGGCTTTCTCTCTCAGTCCCTCAGCCCCGGGTGCAAAATTATATGCACACCAGCCAGAGTCTCTTCTCCCTGCTGCAAAATAAGCACACAAGCCCCTAATTGTTCTCAAAAGTTTTCATACAGAGTAACTTGAGAAACAGATAGGGCTGGAGAAAAATAACAAATATTGCAAGGAAGTTACAAAATATCTCTAGGAGTACTTGGAGAAACTGTCCTAGGTCATCATAACATCTAAATTGAATTAGCTCCACCATCCCTCCCCCTCCCTTTCTTAGAAATGGGATCCCGTCTGATCACATGGAACACTGTAGTTCCCTTGTCTCTCGCCCTCACAGGGCTGTCTGCCTCAAAGACTCAGGTGTGTGGGCCAGTTGGTGCTGGGTGCTCACCCAGACCCCACTGGTGGTGTGGGACCCTCCCAGACTCAGGTCAGATGAAACTGCTCTGCCATGCCCTTGCCTCACACCTCCTCCTCCCCTTATTGAGGGAAAGTAAACAGAGGTCCCCGTGAAAGCCAGAAAGCCGTGGCGGCTTCAAAGAGGTCATTTGGGGCTCTCTATTACGATGAACAATGTGGGTGATGAGTAACCAGAGTGAGGATGATGAAATCAGCCTTGGGTGGGTTTAACAAGATCCTTCGATCAAACAGGTGCCAAGGTCCCTCCCAGCCGTAAAAACCTTATCTCCACCTGCTCTGTAGGAGCTATGGGACCACAGAGAACAAGGAAGAAAAAGGCTGTGTGTTGTGTGTGCGTGTGCTCTGCCGCTTTAGTCAGGTCTGACTCTGCGACCTATGGACTGTAGCCCGCCAGGCTCCTCTGTCCATGGGACTCTCCAGGCAAGAAAACTGGAGTGGGTTGCTGTGGCCTCCTCCAGGGATCTTCCTGACCCAGGGATCCAACCTGTATCTCCCGCATTGCAGGCAGGTTCTTTACCCACTGAGCCATCTGTTTGTTGTTGCTGAAACTCAAGTAGGTGTCAGTTGAATCATTTCATTCTGTTTAATTTTTTTTAATATTTAGACTCAGGATCTTTGGGAAGAAGTTAATACCCACATTTTTTTAATTTAAATATATATTTTAAAAATGTACAATGTTATGTTGGTTTCTGCCATGCTGCTGCTGCTGCTGCTAAGTCACTTCAGTCATGTCCGACTCTGTGTGACCCCATAGACGGGAGCCCACCAGACTCCATTTTTGGTCAAATGCAATTTGTGAGTATTTTTTCAAATGGGAGGCAGGTAAATTCAAAATAACTCCCCAAATGCCTTAAAGTTAGTTAAAAAATTGAAAAGTCAGGGACCTTCCTTGTGGTCCAGTGGTTAAGACTTTGCCTTCCAATGCAGGAGGCATGCGTTCAATCCATGATTAGGGGAACTAAAGAGCCCACATACCCCATGGCCAAAAAGCCAAAACATAAAATAGAAACAATACCGTTAACAAATTTAATCAAGACTTAAAAAAATGGTCCACATCAAACAAAATCTTACAAGAAAAAAAAAGAAACTGAAAAATCAGTTTTGCAACGAAAGGCTAAACTGATGCAAGAGCTGCCTCAGAATGCTTTCTCAGGCTCTCTCAGCCAGTATGAAACAGAGGCAGGCTTTGAATCAGCCTACTCAGAGCCCCATATCCATGTCTGTATCCCTGAGAGTGTCAGGAACCCTCACCTGCCTAATATAATGCGTCCTCCAGGAAACAAAGGCCCTGTGGTTCCGGGGCTCCCACTGACATCAGGGGACCATCTCCAGACTCTTCCTCAGCTCAACTGTTTGGGGCTGAGTAGTTTTCGGATAAATTTTCCTTTTCTGTTCTTTAATCTTTGCTCCTAATCACCTCCCTGCCCTCAGCAGGCAGTATTTTAGCAAAAGCTCTTTAGGGTGTCCTCTTATTCCCATGATTAAAAGGAATGCTTCACAATTTTAACCTCAGGGAATAATAAATAGATTTAGGCAACCCCTTTTCTGTGTGTGTCCTGTTAAAGAGAAATCAAAGTTTTAAAATGAAGCTCTGATAATAGTGAGACGATTTTCCAAAAATATGTCTTCATGTTGTTTTGATAATGACAAATGCCTTACTCTGGAACTGGGACCTGTTGCCATAGATAGATTTCATCATTGAATTGGAATTAGGACATCCAGGAGAACAGCTCAGGCTTCTAGATGTCTAAGAAGAGCCATGCCTGATGATTCTACTCAGCCAGGATTAAATGTCAATTCAGTTCCAATGAATTTCTCCCACAATTCACCTCTATAAGCACTAAGTAGCAATTCCAAATCATGGGTGAATAAGGAAAGCCAAGATTTTATTTTTGGGGACCAAAATTTTGCTCAAAAAATATGTTTTGCAGCCAACAGAAATGTGTCAACTATTTGCATACAGTAACTTTGAGAACCAGTCTTTGCACCAAAAATAAATGGATTACACATGTCTTTGTTCTTGCAAAGAAACTTATTGTGATGGTTCTGCTGTGTGCTGATTGATGGATAGGGAGATGCGTGAGTCTCAGGAGACCTTTGGAAGACAGAGATGGAAATCAGCAATTGTGAATAATGAGATTAGTACCAAAGATAAGGGCAAGGTTCTGACATGGTTATTTCAGTGGCACTTACTCTTCAACATTCTACCTTCTGGATTATTATCTTGAACATACAAAAAGTTTTGTTTTGCTTTTCAATAAGAGAAGTCTTCTGTGAAGTGCATCAACACTTTTCCCCCCACAACTTTCACTGAATTGTGACTTAGTTACTTTTACTAACATCAGTGATTCTCAGAATGTGACTATATGCAAGACAGCAGTATTCAAAGTGATCTATGGGTGTGAATTTGCTGTTTTAATAATTAGATATTTATTTTAATGGAATAAATATCATTTACTATTCCATTATTAGTCCATTCAGTTCAGTTCAGTCGCTCAGTTGTATCTGACTCTTGGCAACCCTATGAATTGCAGCACGCCAGGCCTTCCTGTCCATCACCAACTCCTGGAGTAGTCTACCAAAACCCATGCCCATCGAGTCAGTGATGCCATCCAACCATCTCATCCTCTTTTGCCCCTTCTCCTCCTGCCCCCAATCCCTCCCAGCATCAGGGTCTTTTCAAGTGAGTCAGCTCTTCACATCAGGTGGCCAAAGTATTGGAGTTTCAGCTTCAACATCAGTTCTTCCAATGAACACCCAGGACTGATCTCCTTTAGGATGGACTGGTTGGATCTTCTTGCAGTCCAAGGGACTCTCAAGAGTCTTCTCCAACACCACAGTTCAAAAGCATCAATTCTTCGGTGCTTCCTTCTTCACAGTCCAACTCTCACATCCATACATGACCACTGGAAAAACCATAGCCTTGACTAGACAGACCTTTGTTGGCAAAGTAATGTCTCTGCTTTTGAATATACTATCTAGGTTGGTCATAACTTTCCTTCCAAGGAGTAAGTGTCTTTTAATTTCATGGCTGCAGTCACCATCTGCAGTGATTTTGGAGCCCCCCCAAAATATAATCTGACACTGTTTCCACTGTTTCCCCATCTATTTCCTATGAAGTGATGGGACCAGATGCCATGATCTTAGTTTTCTGAATGTTGAGCTTTAAGCCAACTTTTTCACTCTCCTCTTTCACTTTCATCAAGAGGCTTTTTAGTTCTCCTTCACGTTCTGCCATAAGGGTGGTGTCATCTGCATATCTGAGGTTATTGATATTTCTCCATTAGTAATAGTATATAATAAGAAGACACTAATTTTTCCACTTATGAAGATGATAGAAAATTCCCTTCTTACATAAATTTCAGTTTAAAAAAAGTGGAGTGAGGGCTTCCCTGGTGGTCCAGTGGTTAGGAATCCATCTTGTGATGTAAATGTCACTGGTTCGACCCCTGATCAGAAAGATCCCACATGCCCCAGAGCGGCTAAGCCCACGAGCCACAGCTACTGAAGCCAGTGCATCCTAAAGCCTGTGCTCCAAAACAAGAAAGGCCACTGCAGTGAGAACCCCGCACACCCAACAGAGTAGCTCTCATCCGCTGCAACTAGAGAAAGCCCTTGTGCAACAACGGAGACTCACAAAAGCCCATAAATAAATTATTAAAAATTGGGCTTCCCTGGTGGCTCAGATGGTAAAGAATCTGCCTGTAATTCAGAAGACCCAAGTTTGATCCCTGCGTTGGAAAGATCCCTTGAAGAAGGGAATGCAACCCACTCCAGTGTTCTTGCCTGGAAAACCCCATGGACAGAGGAGACTGGCAGCTACAGTGCATGGGGTCGCAAAGAGTCAGACACGACTAAGTTACTAACACACACGCACAATAGAAAAAGAAAATAATAGCCCAGGAATACTCAGCTCTGGCAAAATTGTGCAGGCTTCATGTGGATGCGATGTGTAGAGTCTGAGAAACCATCCACTGACTACTTCCAGCCATTCATCAGGAAGCTGGACTCCCCACTGAGATAAACATCTCCCAGCCTGCCATGCAGAAACCCATTCTGCACATCACTTGGTACTTCTTTTTGAGTTGCTCTTTGCTCTTTTGAAGCCACGGTCTTCTGTAAGGCTCTTGAGCCTCCTTCTCTTGGCTTCTTGATCTCCTGAGATGACACCCTCCTTTCTGGAGGCCATCAAGAGGTGAAAAACCTTTCCCTTGATTCTCCTAGACCTTGGAAGAGCTTTTGCTTTGTTTTGGTGGCACCCTTCTCTCTCTAGATCTGGTTTTGTGTATAACCAAACAACTATGTTTAATAACTAACAGCTTTGTCTGGTACGTTCCTCAGAACTGTTCTCATATGGAGGAAGAAAGTTTTCTTCTTAAAGTCATGTGCTCAGTCGCTCAGTCATGTCCAACTCTTTGTGACTCCATGGACCACAGCCCACAAGGCTCCACTGTCTATGGGATTCTCCAGGCAACCCACTCTCCAGGAGTGGGTTGTCATTTCCTGCTCCAGGGGATCTTCCAACCCAGGGATTGAACCCTCTTCTCCTGTGTCACCTGCCTTGGCAGGTAGATTCTTTGCCACTGAGCCATCTGGGGAGCCCCTATTCTTGTCTGCTATAAACCCACATCTTAAAGTCATAGTTTTCAAATTTACAAATAAGATGATCAAGCTAAAGAAAAAGAGTAAATTTCAGCCCATCTATGAAGGCCTGGGCTTCAAAGCCTTGAGTTACTGCCTTCTCCATGCAGACCCTGGGATGAGCTGCTGACATGAAGAATCATTGCCTCTGCAGTACCACACTTGGCTTGTGCCTTATCACCCCACTATACTACTTTATCCACCTCTGTAATAGTTATCTGTTTATACATCTTCCCCTTAGACGTGAGCATCTGAAAGGCAGTGATTTTATCTTCATCTCTCATTCAACACGTTTTCTGAATGCTTACTATATGCCGGCATTGGTTTAGGAACTGAAAAGTTGGACATAAATGATGCTGAAAAAAATCTTTCCCTCAAGCAGCTTGCTGTCTTTGTGTTTCCCACTGCCTATCATAGTGTATTAGTTATCTACTGCTGTGGAACAAATTACCCCAAACCTTAGCAGCTTAAAGCAACAAACATTTCTTGTCTCACTCTGTTTCTGAGAAAGCCACAGGGGTGAAAGGACACCTAAGATTATTTTTTTCAGATCCAAAATGTTGCTCAGAAATATGTGTATATATACATTTATAATCCCATATATATACTTTATATATGTATAATCCTATTTGGCAGTAGTCTGGGAGCAACTTAGCTGGGTTGTCCTGGCTCTGGGTCTCTCACGAGACTGCTATTGAGATCTCAGCCAGAGTGTAGTCATCTGATGTCTTGATTTGGCTGGAGAAACTATTTCCAGACTCACTCACGTGGCTGTTGGCTGAAGGCCTCAGTTCCTTAGCATGTAGCCTCTCCATAGTGTATTCATGACATAGAGGCTGGCTTCCCCCCAAATGAATATTCCAAAAGAGATAAAGAGCAAGCAAGGAGGGAACAGCAGTGTCTTTTGTCTCATCTCAGAAGTGACACGCTATCACTTGTGCCATATTCTATTGGTCATACAAACCAGTCCCTGTAGAGTGCAGAAAGAGACTATGCAAGGGGGTGGGATCCTCTGGAGCCATCCTGAAAGATGGCAGCCACAGCAGGACTGTGGATGCTTAATAAAAGTCTGTTAGAGTTTTTACTGTTCATGGGTTTTCTTGAGGCAAGAATACTGGAGAGGTTTGCCATTCCCTCCTCCAGTGAACCACGTTTTGTCAGATGAAAAGAGCTGACTCATTGGAAAAGACCCTGATGCTGGGAAAGATTGAGGGCAGGAGGAAAAGGGAGCAATGGAGGATGACATGTTGGATGACATCACTGACTCAGTGGACATGAATTTGAGCAAACTAGCTCAGTTGGTAAAGAATCCACTTGCAATGCAGGAGACCCTGGTTTGATTCCTGTCAGGAAGATCTGCTGGAGAAGGGATAGGCTACCCACTCCAGTATTCTGGCCTGGAGAATTCCATGGACTATACTCCACAGGGTTGCAAAGAGTCAGACACAACTGAGCAACGTTCACTTTTCTTTTTCTGGGAGATAGTGAAGGACACAGGGAAGCCTGGCATGCTGCAGTCCATGGCATCGCACAGTTGGACACAACTTAGTGACTGAACAGCAACAGAGCTTTTATCTCAGTGATCCATAAGTCAAAACCTTTCCTTTTTTTTTAGTAGACTGATTTTTAGAGCAGTTTTAGGCTTACAGTAAAATTAAGTGGAAACTACAGAGAGTTCCCACATGCCCCTTGCCCCACACATGCACAGCCCCCCTTACAATCAACATCCCCTACTAGGGAGGTACACCTGTCACAACTGATGAACCTACATTGACATCATTATCATCCAAAGTCCATGGTTTACATTAGGATTCCCTCTTGCTGCTCTGTATTCTGTGGGTTTAGACAAATGTGCAATATTTTAGACGAATGTGCAGTGATATGCATCCATCATTATTGTATCATACAGAGGGGTTTTACTGCCCTAGAAGTCCTCTGTGCTCTTCCTATTCATCCCTCCCCACTCCCAGCCTTTGGAAGCACTGATCTTATTGTTGTCCTCATAGTTTTGCCTTTTCCAGAATGTCATACAGATGGAATGATACAGTAAGTAGCTTTTTCAGATTGGCATCTTTTACTTACTAATATGGGCTTTCCAGATGGTGCTGTCAGCAAAGAAGCAGCCTGCCAGTGCAGGAGACATAAGAGATGTGGGGGTTGATCCCTGGGTCAGAAAGATCCCTTGGAGGAGGGCTGGCAACCCACTCTAGTATTCTTGCCTGGAGAATTGCATGGACAGAGGAGCCTGGCAGGCTACAGTCCACGTGGTTGCAAAGAGTCGGACACGACTGAAATGACTTTGCACACATGTGCACATTTACTAATAGGCACTTAAGTTTCCTCCATATCTTTTCATGGTTTGATGGCTCATTTCTTTTACTTTTTAAAAAAGTAAATAAATGAATATATTACTGATTGCATGGTTTTGGAGCATTTTCAATCTTCCACTAAAATAATTTGGATGGTTTATTCAGCTAACATGCTGCTGCCATACTACACTAAAAAATTAATAAATGTGTTTTGGGCAGACTTAGTAACTCGTCTTTACCCTATATTGTCTTCTTTCTTTTCCTTACAATCATATTCACTAGCCATATTGCCAGAATCATTCAGTGGAGTTCTGCTTGTCTAACCACTGGTGGAAAATCTCTGTTTGAAACCCTTGTTCTGTTTAGAACAGATTTTGTGTAATGTACAAAGTAATAGTTTGTTAAAAGGACTGAGCTCTCTCAGAGGAAGTTCTGTGTCGTGTGTGTTTGTGGACTAAGGGACCTGTCACCAGTGGCACTTATTAGACAGAAGCCTCAGGTAGAGGAAAAGGGAGCTACTCTTTTTGTTTTTTTAATTAAAAAAAAGTTTTTTGACCAGGCTATGCACGATGCGGGATCTTAATTCCCTGACCAGACATCAAACTTGTGCCCCGTGCAGTGTTTAAGTGTGGAGTCTTAACCACTGGACCAACAGGGAATTCTCTCCACTCTTTTTTTGATGGGAAAAAATTAGAACTGTATCATTGCAGTTTGACCCACTCTTACAGTGAGCTAGAAACAAACATGCAGCAACAAAACAAGATGCAAGTCCGTAGTCTTCTTGACTCTGTGATTTTCCTACCCTTATTTTGCCAACATTGAAAGTCAGCACAGACTTGACAATCAAGGGATGATGTTCTAATTAGTGGGAGTAAAAGAAAAGAAACTTTGCCCTTGTAACTCATTGGTTTAGGAAAATGTTTTCATCCGTAGAGGAAGAAAGAGGTCCCGATTATTTTGTTTTCCTTCTCAAGCTGAAAAATTTCAAACTGAATGGCAATCAGCACTAACGCATCCCTTTATAAATCATGAAGTAGCCTCACTAGTCAATCCATGACTCTGTATTGTTTGCACTTAATCCTTTACTGTATTAATGCTCAACTTACTCAGTGGACTTCCTTCTTTTCCTTACAATCATATTCACTAGCCATATTGCCAGAATCATTCAGTGGAGTTCTGCTTGTCTAACCACTGGTGGAAAATCTCTGTTTGAAACCCTTGTTCTGTTTAGAACAGATTTTGTGTAATGTACAAAGTAATAGTTTGTTAAAAGGACTGAGCTCTCTCAGAGGAAGTTCTGTGTCGTGTGTGTTTGTGGACTAAGGGACCTGTCACCAGTGGCACTTATTAGACAGAAGCCTCAGGTAGAGGAAAAGGGAGCTACTCTTTTTGTTTTTTTAATTAAAAAAAAGTTTTTTGACCAGGCTATGCACGATGCGGGATCTTAATTCCCTGACCAGACATCAAACTTGTGCCCCGTGCAGTGTTTAAGTGTGGAGTCTTAACCACTGGACCAACAGGGAATTCTCTCCACTCTTTTTTTGATGGGAAAAAATTAGAACTGTATCATTGCAGTTTGACCCACTCTTACAGTGAGCTAGAAACAAACATGCAGCAACAAAACAAGATGCAAGTCCGTAGTCTTCTTGACTCTGTGATTTTCCTACCCTTATTTTGCCAACATTGAAAGTCAGCACAGACTTGACAATCAAGGGATGATGTTCTAATTAGTGGGAGTAAAAGAAAAGAAACTTTGCCCTTGTAACTCATTGGTTTAGGAAAATGTTTTCATCCGTAGAGGAAGAAAGAGGTCCCGATTATTTTGTTTTCCTTCTCAAGCTGAAAAATTTCAAACTGAATGGCAATCAGCACTAACGCATCCCTTTATAAATCATGAAGTAGCCTCACTAGTCAATCCATGACTCTGTATTGTTTGCACTTAATCCTTTACTGTATTAATGCTCAACTTACTCAGTGGACTTCCTCAAGCTCAGGCAGGAGAAGGCAATGGCACCCCACTCCAGTACTCTTGCCTGAAAATCTCATGGACAGAGGAGCCTGGTGGGCTGCAGTCCATGGGGTCACTAAGAGTAGGACACAACTGAGAGATTTCACTTTCACTTTTCACTTTCATGCATTGGAGAAGGAAATGGCAACCCACTCCAGTGTTCTTGCCTGGAGAATCCCAGGGATGGGGGAGCCTGGTGGGCTGCCATCTATGGGGTCACACAGAGTCAGACACGACTGAAGTGACTTAGCAGCAAGCTCAGGCAAGCTATAATGCACTGTTGTGCCTTAGTAAAAAAGTTATGTGCAAAAAAAATTATATCAACATCTTTTTGAGAGAATAGATTCTTTTTATAATGAACATATAATTGTCCAGTGAAACTGGAATGGTTAACAGCATATGGTTAACTTAATTAAACCGTCAAGAGAAATAGGAAGGGGTCAAACAAAGCCAATGAATGGAGAAGCCCAAGATGAATTTGGGATATACCCAGGCGTTTCAGCCTGGGTATCTTCTGGTCCCTCCCAATAGCTAGGTTGCCATCCTTCTCGTCATCATCTCAGGAGGAAGCAGGGCTTAGAGCAGGAGAGCTGATGCTAATATTTAGGGACTTCCCTCGCGGTTCAGTGTTAAGACTGTGCCTTCCAGTGCAAGGGCTGTGGATTCGATCCCTGGTCACGGAGCTAAGATCCCACACGCCTTGGGCCACACGCCTTGGGACCAAGAAACCAAAACATAAACAACAGAAACAATATTGCAACAAGTTCAATAAAGGCTTTAAATTTAAAAAAAAACAACAGTTGTGCAATACATGATGCTATGCCTATGTTCCTGAGGGAAATAAACTCAGGTTCCTGAGAGAAATAAACTTTTCTCTACTGAGTTGCAACTGGCCAGCCAGCTGTTCTCATGAGAAACAAACAAAAACGACAAAATGCTACAAGAAGCTTGCGTATTTAGGAGCAACACAGGTTATAGATCATACTGTGTGGGAAGAGATAGAACATTCTGGAAAAGAAGATTTAGGGTACATTAGAAAGATGTACTTTGCACAAGGCTTAGTGGAAAATCAGGTTAACTCTTCAAAATTTGCTAACATTTGAGGGTTGACGAGAATGGTAATTGAATTTGTATTTCTCGACAATGTGTTCCAAGTCGTACCCGATGTTTTATGGAAATATTATGTAAGAGTTCTACTTAGCTGTTTTAGCAACAGCATTTTCAATAAAATAGAATAAATGAGTGGGAAAATGTTCCTCACTGAACAGTACCTCTGGTGAGCTATGGCAATGCTACCTGATAGGTGATAAGGAGCCCCCGATGCACCTCCCTGGTGAACCCCAAGGTACCAAAGATCACAAACATCTCAGCATCTTTTTTTAATTAAAAAAATTGGATATCTTTTGGCTGTGCCTCCTGGCATGTGGATCCTAGTTCCCTGATCAGGGGTTGAACCTGTGCTCCCTGCCTTGGAAGCATGGAGTCTTTACCACTGGACTGCTAGGAAGTCCTGTCCCAGCATCTCTACAAATGTTTGTGAATGCCAATTATTTCAACATCTGTTGTCAACCTTTTCTGGCTCCCACATCTTCCTCCCTGTGCAATGAACAGTTCGCCAGTTGGCAATACTCTCCCTTGCAGGGGGTGGAGATTGAACATAATACAGGCACGTTATGGGAAAAAAAGCCCTCCATCATTTCTTATCTGCCACGCTGGGAGTCAGGGCAGGATGGCATCTCTTCCTCTCCATTGTCAGTCAGCCGAGTAGGTGGAGATAGGTGAGCTTGCTGGCCTCTGTAGCAGTCGTCTGAAGGAGGCTGGAAGAAGAATTCTCATGGAAAGATGACCTGGAATCAGGACTTGGCGTCCTCACCCTTACATTTGACAACCTTTATCTATTAACTGAAGGGATTGAACTAGACAATCCGTGGGGTCCATTGTGCTCAGACACTCAGTCGTGACTGACTCTTTGAAGTTCCATGGACTGTAGCCAGCCAGACTTCTCTGTCCATGGGATATTTCAGGCAAGAATACTGGAGTTGGGTGCCATTTCCTCCTCCAGGGGATCTTCCCAACCCAAGGATTGAACCCGTGTCTTTCGCATCTCCTGAGTTGGCAGGTGTCTTCTTCACCACTAATGCCACCTGGGAAGTCCCAAGGTGCATTAGAACTCTGGAATTTGCTGTTCCATTTTGACCAGAACCTGGTGAGCCTTGAATAGTTTCACAGGATGAAGTTCTGTACTATGTTTTCCTGTAAATCTAAACCCAAGGTTGTAAACTGGTGGTCAGCCCTGCCATATAAATATGTTTTATTTTGTTTACACGCCTGAGTGGTTTTTTCTTTCCTCTGTCTTTCCCCTCCCCTAATTAGTTGTCAACACATAAAAAAGAGAGAATTCTTTAAATCATTTCTGGCTTGTCTTAAAATTTTTGGACCCTGTCAACACTGGCCCTCGTTCCGACATAGCAACCGCTTCCAGATGGGGCATGCACTCTCGGGTTCCCCAGGCCACCTGGCCCACCTCCCTTCCCTGCCACTGTTAGAAGCGGGAGTTTGCAACCTCTTTTTAAAATGCTCTCCATCTTCTCCTGGTCACGTGGAACATTTGTAAAGGGCAGCCTATCCTGGCTTTCTCTGCTACTTGCACTGGCTCCAGGAGGGTGGATTTGTGTGGCCATGTGAGCTGTTGGGATGCCTTCTGGCTCATTCATGAGCAGAGGTTGGGAGGAGAGAGAGAAGCTGAAAAACTTATCACAGTTCTGAGATGCTCCCTACCATTCCACCTGCATTACAGATGTGCAGAAGGTGTGTGAGGTGGAGGGTTGGGGTGGGGGAGCGCTGCCACATGAACATCCACGTGCATCAGGGAGAGAGGAGACCAAAAGAGCAAAGCGGCTTTGGGAATTTTCAAATGTCTTTTCCCCTCTTCTTCCTACCCTTATTGTTAGGTCAATGCCACAAAGGACGAGCCGGTGGCTGCTGTACCCAGCTGGGCTCCCTGTCGGCCCTGAAGCATGCAGTCCTCGGGCTCTACCTGCTGGTCTTCCTGATTCTCGTGGGCATCTTCATCTTAGCAGGTAAGGGCATCCTTTGTCACCCTGGCCTTTAAGTGAGCAGGAGGTGAGAGTGGATGGGAAATGGGGAGGGGGAGCCTCTGCTGTTCATGCCCACAGTCAGGAATCCAAACACTGCCCTTGTTACCATGGAAACCACAAAGGGGGAAGCTGGCTGGTCTTTCTGACCAGGCATGATCCTGAACAGCGTTGCTCATGTCATGTTGGATGAGTTGGCAGGGGCTATGTGAGGGTGGGAAATCTCCAAGTCCCGGAGCAGAGACCTAGCCACTCTTAAGAGGCTTCTGCCTTGTCCTGACTCATCATGTTGACACTGTGCATTACACTGGGTCTCCTCAGAGCTCTGTGCTGTGGTTTGTACTGAGCAGGCTGGTTCCCCTGTCCTGGGATATGAGGAAATAGTTATAAGACAGGGATGAATTTGCCCCAGGTCAGCCAGGCTCTTCTCCTCAGTTTTTGCTTATAGAATAGGCTGGAGATGGTCTGGATTTTGGACCACGTTCTCTAACCAGGAAGAAGCAGAGCTAATGGACTCAGGAAGGGATATGGTGGAGGATCCCATACTTTGAGCAGTCCAGCTCACACACAGGTCATCCCACTGTGATGGAGATGGTGGAACACAGGCACGGAGGCCATGGTGGTCTCTCCTGACTCCCACCCAGAGGGAGAGATGCTCAATTCCCACCTATCTCTATGGAGATATGAAAGGCTTGACAAAGCGAGGCTAAGGCATCAGATCATTTCAGCATCATTCATCTTACATGAGTGCCTACTTTGTGTCAGATTCCATGCTAGGATTGGAGACACTGATAAATAAGACCCAGGAGCTCCCCTCCAGAAGGTCCCAGTCTAGGGGACAAGGCAGGAGCACAGAGGCAGAGTCCTGTCTCATGGCAGAATGCAACAGGGACTATGATTGTGCCTGTGAAGTTGACACACAAGTGCTGTGGTGATCTAGTGGAGGTGCAGACAGGAAGTGAGGGTGCTGCACGGAGATCCTGGTGGGGAGTGTGGGGGGTTAGTCAAAGACTCTCCTGCAACACAGAGCTGACTTGGAGTGCTGAGTGGAGTCCTTGACTAAAATCTTAATTCCTGCCCTTAACTCTGGGAGGAAAACGCAGGAAAAGGGAGACTAAACTCTTGCAGATGACCCCTCAGGAGCGAGTCCTGGTCTTGTGTCACCTTCTGTCAATGAATCTAACCACTTGGACCCTGTGCTGGGATAGTCAGTGCTGCCTTTGCCCTCAGATTTGCACACTCGGAGCAGAGGGTATCACTAGGGGCGGTATCTGTCTCATCAACCATCAACTTTGACCTGGGGGGAGCAGCCAAGAGCAACAATGAAAGAAACTTATGATTCATCCCAGGGACCAAGAGATGATGTCCAGCCAAAGGGTTTTCTTTTTTTTTTTTTTTGCACATGTTCTTGGGCTGCTCAGTGAGAGATTGGGATTTGGGTTTTGTGGGCTTGGCAGTCATGACCATAACAAATTTCCAGAATTTTTGGAAAGTGTTTCAGCGCAGCAGGAAAGCTGAGCTATGGTGTTACAACTACGCGGCTGAGTGAGAATTTTTAGGTGATGGAAGAGGGTCTAGAGGTGAGAGCCAGGCTGGTGGGGACCCTGGGGCAGGTCCCTGGAAGACCTGGGAGGCCCAGAAGGGCATCATCTCTTGGGCAGAGAAGGGTTGCTGGGGAACAAAGATTCCCTTCTGGTGTCTGATGGGCTGCCAGGTAGGAAAGGGTGGGCATAGTTCTGTGTGGTCTCAGAGGGTAGAACTAAGTGAATGGGTGGATTTTGTAACAAGACAAATTCCCATTCAAAACAAAAGAAGGTTTCTAACGAGAAGGGCTACTCAGCTCGACACAGAGAGTTGTTGTTTTTTTTTCCTGGCTTGGAAGTTGAATGGGATTTACAATGACCATTCTGGAAGTTTCAGAAGGGAAGGTGGCACATGGTTTCCTAATCTCATGGAAAAGTTGCCTTGCTTCCTTAGTTATTCCGTGTGAAAAGCTGGGGAGGATTTTGATCATCACAATTACCTTTGAACCCGAAGTTTATGAGTACCACAGTGCCTGTGGGAGATGAAGATTTAGGGGCTGGATTGGAACCAGTCTGATGAAGCAGAGTGTTGGGCTTTATCTCTTGGCTCTGTAGCCTGGCCACTGTCACCTCCCCAGGTTCTTGTCGGGAAAATCATGTGGGCCTCTGGATGGGTTTCCCAGCTGACTCAGTGGTAAAGAATTTGCCTACCAAGCAGGAGACTCATGTTCGATACCTGGGTGGGGAAGATCCCCTGGAGAAGGAAATGGCAACTTCTTGCCTGGGAAATTCCATGGACAGTCCATGGGATCGCAAAAGAGTTGGACACAACTAAACCACAACAGCAGCCAATAAAGGACTACCGTCCCCAGCTGCCTCTCCCTTGGAGAGGGGACTTAGGAATGTGATGGATAAGCCTGCGGTTCTTCAGAGGGGCTCTGCCTGAGCTTAGGC
Organism: Madoqua kirkii; assembly: GCA_006408675.1. Classification (NCBI taxonomy): domain Eukaryota; kingdom Metazoa; phylum Chordata; class Mammalia; order Artiodactyla; family Bovidae; genus Madoqua; species Madoqua kirkii. The sequence continues at coordinate 192,724 of SJYC01009545.1, forward strand.
AGGAAGTTTCTTCCAATTGCCCTGATTGGAGACCTCTAGGGATGCTCTGTTTAAATACCAAGGTGATGGGAGATTTATGGTTCAGAGTAAACCAGAGCTAGCTTGGCCTACTGGTAGATGTCCTGCTGGGGCTGCTCCCTCTTTGGGGACAGAATGTGTTCTCCAGTGCCCTGCAGAGGTCACCTGGCACAGGATGGGTCATGGACTGAATTGTGTCCCTTCCAAAATGTATGCATGAAGCTCTAACCCCCCGTGTGATGGTATTTGGATGGTGGGGCTCTAGGGAGCTAATTAGGTCATGAGGATGGGGCTCTCATGATGGTATTGGTGACCATATAGGAAAAGAGAGAGACACAGAAAGAGAAGGCAGAGATCTCTGCTAAGTGGGGACAGGGAGACAGGGCCCTCTGAAGCCAATAACAGAGCCCTCACCAACAATCCCATCTGCCTGTGCTTTTTTTCTGGCTGCCCTGGGTCTTTGTTGCTGCATGAGGTCTTTCTCTAGTTGAGGCGTGTGGCTTCTCCGTGCGTTGCAGAGCATGGACTTTAAGGACACGCAGGCTCAGCAGTTGCAGACTGTGGGCTCCAGACCCTGGGCTCAGCAGTTGCGGCGCACGAGCTTAGCTGCTCCATAGCATGTGGAATCTTCCCAGGCCAGTTGAAACTGGTGTCCCCCGCATTGGCAGTGAGATTCTTAACCACTGGGCCACCAAGGAAGTCCTGCCTACACTTTGATCTTGGACTTCCTAGGCTCTACAACTGTGACAAATGAATGTCAGTTGTTTAAACCACTGGTCTATGTTATTTTGTTATGGCAGCCCTAGCTAACTAAGACAAGAGGAGTTCTGTTTGAACCACTCTTAAGCTTCAGAACATCCTCACTGACACAAAGCTTATGCATCTGACAACTGGATGCTAAAATCATCCACTGCAGTAAGTGCATGTCTGAATACCTGATGGATAATATCTGCTTGTAGAACAAATGCTTGTTCTTACTTCAATATTACAAAATTAAAACCTCATTACATAAATTATTACTCTTTTTTTTAAACCTTTTTAAACCTTTTTTTAAAGGTTTTCCAATGTGGACCATTTTCAAAGTCTTCACTGAATTTGTTACAATGTTATTCTGTTTCATGTTTTGATCTTTTGGCCATGAGGCATCTGGGATCTTAGCTGTCTGACCAGGGATCAAACCTGCATCCCCTTGCATTGGAGGGCAAAGTCTTATAAAATAGTATTCTTATAAAAATTATCATGGGATTCTCTCAATTTCTTGGCTAATCCAAGTATTCAAAATAAAAGGCAAATACTGTACCTGTGGTTATGCAACATCTCAGCATCCCTTCTCAGAAGGTTAATCCAGCCATTACCCAAATTTTGTTTCAGCTGAGCTTTCTACCCAATCTACCTAACTATCCATACCCACCAGCATCCTCTTGGGAGCTTTCCTCTGATTCTTCCACACCATCGCTGGGTTCTATACCCCTGGATTACATCATTTCCCAAGGAACCAGTGTCAGTGCATGCTTCCCAAATTCCTCTAAGTCTTCAACTCATTTTATTATCTGGACTGGTGGTTCCCCTATTATGTTTCCATTCTGTTCTGGGTTCATGTTTTAGACAGTACAGACTATCAGGTGTTAAGTTCATGAACAAGAGAATTGAGATTAGATGGTCACATGCTCAGAAACTCCTTCATTTAGCACTTTAGGGAAGATGTCCCCTGTGATGGAGTTCTAGAGGAAGTTCACTCTTATCCATGACTGTTGTGAGACAGCACTGTGATGATAAAGGGTGGTCATCAGGACCTATGTCTTCTTCCCCTTGTCTATCATGGCTCCACTGAGAAATCTGAATTCCCATCACGGCAATGATACAGCAGGAAGGGGAACATCTGGGGATCTAGTTTGGTGGAAAGAGGGAGCGTTACAGCAATGCAGACTGCAGAACTGTACCAGCAAGAGCTCCCGGTGAATATGGGCTCCTCTCATGCCTTACTTGAATCCTGTCTTAACAGCAGCAGTCAGTTATTGCCATCAACAGCCTCAGGAAGTGCTTCACTTGCACATGAGTGCTTACTGACTGCAGGACAACAGAGTAAGCCCTGGCGTCTTCAGGCTGCCATGACAAACTGCCACAGACCAGATGGTTTAAAAAACAAGCATTATGGCAGGCTGGTGGGGACAGGCAGGGAAGGAGAAGGTGAGACCTGCGAGAGCAGCACTGAAACGTATGCATTCCGATGTGTAAAACTATCAGGTTGGTGCAAAAGTGATTTCAGTTTTGCATTGTTGAACTTTGCCACTTGATATTGGAACACATTCTTAAATAAATGTGGTTCTGTTATTCAAAAAAGAAGAAGCAAAGAGCAAATTAAACCCAAAGTAAGGAGCAAAAAAAAAAACCAAAAACACAAAACATTAATTTCTCAGCATCCTGGAGGCTAGGTAGTTTGAATTCAAGGTGCTGGCACATTCTGTCTGATGAGAGCTCACTTCTGGTTAATAGTGGCTGTCTTCTTGCTGTGTCCTCATTTGAAGGAAAGAGCAAGGAATTTCTCTGGGGTCTCTTTTATAAAGGCACTAATCCCATCCAGAGGACCCCACCCTCATGACTTAGTTATCTCCCCAAGGCCCTACCTCCTTGATGGTAATACCTTCACTTTGGGGGTTAGGATTTCAACATATGAATTTGGGAGGAACACAAACATTTGTCTATAGCTGGGGAATAAAAGATGTAATTTTTGCTCTGAGAGGATTTAAAAACATAACACACACATGCATTAGAACAGTATGATGTAGCTCATGCTCCATGCCAAATTCTGCAAAGGAGAGCCTGATTCTGGAGAGCTGGAGGGTTGGGGCAGTGTCAGCTTGAGAGAGCTGAACACCAGCTGACCCAAATGTTGTTTAAACTGAGCACTCCTTTTCTTGTTAACTTTTTATATTGGAGTGTAGCCAATTAACAGGGCTTCTTTGGTGGCCCAGTGTAAAGAATCTGCCTGTCAACGCAGGAGATGTTGGTTTGATCCCTGGGTTGGGAAGATCCCCTGCAGAAGGCAATGGCAACCCACTTGAGTATTCTTGCCTGAGAAATCCTAGGGATAGAGGAATCTAGCAGGCTACAGTCCCTAGTGACTAAACAACAATAATAGCCAACTAGCAATGTTGTGATAGTTTCAAGTGGACAGCAAAGGGACTCAGCCATACATACACATGTATCCTTTCTCTCTGAAACTCCCCTCCCATCCATGCTGCCACATACCATTGGGCAGAGTTCCCTTTGCTATACAGTATAGGACCTTGCTGGTTATCCATTTTAATACAGCACTGTGTACATGTACATCCCAAGCTCCCTAACTATCCCTTCCTTACCTCCTTCCCACTCAACCCACTGCAACCATAAGTTCCTTCTCAAAGTCTGTGCGTTTTTGTTTTGTAAATAAGCTCATTTGTATCATTTCTTTTTAGATTGTACGTATAAAGGATATCATGTTTCTCCTTCTTTATCTAACTTACTTCAATCAGTAGACAGTCTCTAGGTTTATCCATGATGCTGTAAATGGCATTATTTCATTCTTTTTTAGAATGGTTTATTTATTTATTTGACTGTGCTGGGTCTTTGTTGCTGCACAGACTTTTTCTCTAGTGATGAAGAGTAGTGACTACTCTTTAGTTGTGGTGCCCAGGCTTCTCAATGCAGTGGCTTCTCTTGTTGCAGAGCAGGCCGGGCTCTAGGGCATGACGGCTTCAGTAGCTGTGGCTCACGGGCTGTAGAGCACAGGGTTAATAGTTGTGATGCATGGGCTTAGTTGCTTTGTGGCACGTGGGATCTTCCTGGACCAGGGATCTAACCCAAATCCCCTGCATTGGCAGGTGGATTTTTTACTACTGAGCCACCTGGGAAGCCCTACTTCATTCTTTTTTATGGCTGAGTGATATTCCACTGTATATATGTGCCAAGTCTTCTTTATAGATTCATCTGTCAATGGAAATTTAGGCAGCTTCCATGCCTTGGCTGCAATGAACATTGGGTTGCACATCTTTTTAGATCACTTTGTTTCAAGCACGTCTGTCTCTGACTTTGCAACCAGGGAACAGTGTGCTCAGAGCGCATATCCCTTTATACCACAGGTGACTGATAACCATCGTGCATCTTGGAATTTAAAGCGCGATGCCCTCAACCTTCCCTGGGACACTGGCAGGAATAGCATGCGCGGTGCCGTCCTGTGCTTCCTGTGAGGCTGCCCTTGAGGACTGTGTTAGTTCTATCAGGCAAAGTCCATGAAGAGGGCCTGTAGAGAGAGGTTTTCTGACTTAGTCTCAGAAGGAGAAGTACTTTTCCTGAGGAATGAGTTTGTTTTCATCTAAAGGAGGCTGTGGATCTTAAAGTAATTAAAATCACTTTCAAGGAGGTAGTTAGTGCAAACTGAGAGCTGCAGTCACCCCCTTGTAGGATGTGTGAATTTGTAGGCAACTAAAATGGGAACCTGGAGACCTTTATGGTCCACCCGCAGCAAGTGTACTGACTTCCTGGAAACTGTTTTTTCTGTAGTCTCATTTTTTGCTTTCATTTGTTGTTCTTCCTTTATATTGTTCTCATCTCCTGTTATTTAAGAGTATTTCATGTATCCTCATAAACTGCCTTGATCCTTTTTTGGAACAAGGTAGGGTGTTATGCCCAGTTTGGTCTTTTAAAGATAATTCTGGGGACTTCCCTGGTGGTCCAGTGGTTAACACTCTATATTTCCAATGCAGACGGTTCAGGTCTGATCCCTGGTTGGGGAGCTAAGATCCCACTTGTGGCGAGGTGCTGCCAAAAGGAAAAAGTAATGATCTTACCTACTATATTCAGTGCTGCAAGGGCATGTTGTCTTAAATATGTGAATGAGTGAATGAATGACAGAGACAAGGCAACTTGGAGGGGATCTTATTTATGCAAAAAATATGGTTTTTCTGTTTGAGCCAAGTATCTAAAGGACATGGTAAATATGGAGTTACTGTCCAAGACCATGGCTCGTGGAAGAAGTAGGTATATAGGTATGCTATATTCAGATACACACTTCATGATATCTACTGTACTGGCATCACAGCCTCCAGGGAGAAGGTTAGGATAGACAGGGCCGTGCAGCGCTTTATTCTGGTTAATGCCATGGACTCTGAAGCCAGTGTGTCTGGGTTTGACTCTCCCATTCTCTGTTACCAGCTATGTTGCCCAAGGGACCTGAACTTTCTCTACCTGAGTTTCTTCATCTGAAAATGAGAGAAATAATTATACCTGCCTCATTGGGTTGTTCAGTTCAGTTGCTCAGTCGTGTCCAACTCTTTGCGACCCCATGGAGTGCAACATGCCAGGCTTCCCTGTCTATCACCAACTCCCAGAGCTTGCTCAAACTTGTGTCCATCAAATCAGTGATACCATCCAACCATCTCACCCTCTGTTGTCCCCTTCTCCTCTTGCCCTCAGTCTCTCCCAGCATCAGGGTCTTTTCCAATGACTCAGTTCTTCACATCAGACGGCCAAAGTATTGGAGTTTCAGCCTCAGCATCAGCCCTTCCAGTGAATATTCAGGATTGATTTCCTTTAGGATGGACTGGTTGGATCTCCTTGCAGTCCAAGGGACTCTCAAGAGTCTTCTCCAACACCACAGTTAAAAAGCATCAGTTCTTCAGTGCTCAGCTTTCTTTATAGTCCAGCTCTCATATCCATACATGACTACTGGAAAAACCATAGCTAGATGGTTTTGACTAGATGGACCTTTGTTGGCAAAGTAACATCTCTGCTTTTTAATATGCTGTTTAGCTTGGTCATAGCTTTTCTTCCAAGGAGCAAGCGTCTTTTAATTTCATGGCTGCAGTCACCATTTGCTGTGGTTTTGGAGCCTAAAAAATAAAGGCTGTCACTGTTTCCATTGTTTCCGCCTCTGTTTGCCATGAAGTGATGGGACCAGTTGCCATGATCTTAGTTTTCTGAATGTTGATTTTTAAGCCAACTTTTTCATTCTCCTCTTTCACTATCATCAAGAGACTCTGTAGTTCTTCCCTGCTTTCTGCTATGAGGGTGGTATCATATGCATATCTGAGATTACTGATATTTCTCCCAGCAATCTTGATTCCAGCTCGGGCTTCATCCAGCCTGGCATTTTGCATGATGTACTCTGCATATAAGTTAAATAAGCAGGGTTACAATATATAGCCTTGATGTACTCCTTTCCCGATTTGGAACCAGTCTTTTGTTCCATGTTCAGTTCTAACTGTTGCTTCCTGACCTGCATACAGTTTTCCCGGGAGGCAAGTAAGGTGGTCTGGTATTCTCATCTCTCGAAGAATTTTCCACAGTTTGTTGTGATCACATAGTCAAAGGCTTTGTTGTAGTCAATAAAGCAGAAATAGATGTTTTTCTGGAACTCTTGCTTTTTCGATGATTCAACAGATGTAGCAATTTAATCTCTGGTTCCTCTGCCTTTTCTAAATCCAACTTGAACATCCGGAAGTTCATAGTTCATGTACTATTGTAGCCTGGCTTGGAGAATTTTGAGCATTACTTTGCTAGCATGTGAGATGAGTGCAATTGTGTGGTAGTTTGAATATTCTTTGGCATTGCCTTTCTTTGGGATTGGAATGTGTTGTTATGAGAGTTAATAATATATATCTAAAGCATTTAGAAAAGTGCCTGGCACACATTAAACATGATAAAAGTAGGGGGAATGGTGTGGGATGAATTGGGAGATTGGGACTCATACATATACACTATTGATACTATGTGTGAAATCAATAACTAGTGAGAACCTACTGTATAGCTCAGGGAACTCTACTCAGTGCTTTAGGGTAACCTAACTGGGAAGGAAATCCAAAAAGAGAGGATATATGTATACGTATAGCTGATCCCCTTTGCTGTGCAGCAGAAACTAACACAACATTGCAAAGCAACTATACTTCGATAAAAAGAAAAACACAATAAAAGTAGTAGTTATTATAATTGTTATTATAGTAATACTACTCTTGGTGGCTCAGATGGTAAAGAATGTGCCTGCAATGTAGGAGACACGGGAGATGCAGATTCGATCCCTGGGTCAGGAAGAGCCCCTGGAGAAGGGAGTAGTAACTTCCCTTCTCCACTCCAGTATTCTTGCCTGGAGAATCCAATGGACAGAGGAGCCTGGTGGGTTATCTATGGGGTTGCAAAGAGTCAGGAACGACTGAGCAACTAACACACAAACAAAACACAGTATTACCGCTACTATCAGTATTATTACTCTTGCCTTTTCTTGTCTTCTTTGCAGTCAGTTAAGCTTGATAATATAAACTGAGAGTCAGAAAAACTTGGGTTTAGCCCCATTTCCTCCACTAACACCATGTGATCGTGGGAAAAAAATCACTTTTCCATCTGAACCTTTGTACACTCATTTATAAAATGAGCAGGTTGGACTAGATCAGTGTTTCTCAGACTTTGACCGTTACCTGCATTAACAAATACATTTCACATGACAAGTAGTTCACACATACGTTCATAACTGAAATAATCTCAAATGTGTGATGAATACTGATGACTTTCTATTCTATTCTGTTCATTCAGCAAAAGATGGTCACAACCCATATTTTTTTTTATGATCCACAAATGAGGTACAAACCTAAATCTGAAAAACAGTTGACTAAAGGAGAGTTCTGTTGGTCTATGTGTCTTTCAAACATTCTACGACAAGAGTCGTATTCTCTTCAGAATAACGGCTTCCCTGATGCCTCAAAGTAAAGAATCCACCTGCAAGGCAAGAGATGCAGGAGCTGTGGGTTCGATCAGTGATATACCCTGGAAGAGAATATGGCAGCCCACTCCAGTATTCTTGCCTGGGATATCCCATGGACAGAGGAACCTGGCAGGTTACATGGGGTCGCAAAGAGTGGGACGCAACTGAGCACTTCAGTATATGGATTTTGAGAGAAAATTTCTGAGTTCAAGTCCAGGCTGTGTCTCTGAATGTATCTATAATCTTAAGGCAAATCATTTAACCTTTCAGATCCTCAGTTTCCTCTTCTATCAAATAGGATAACAATGGTACCTCCCTGCTAGGACTGTTGTGAAGATGAAATTAATTCATGTATGAAAACTCTTAGTGCCCAGCACATAGAAAGTGATCAATAAATATTAGATATGATTTTGGTTTTACTATCATCATCATCATCATCATCATCATTATTGGAACAAGCAGAGGGATTTTGCTGTCAGAATAGCAAAGGATTGAAACCTCTTCATTTTGCCTGTGCGCCCAGTGGCTTTGTGTATAAACAGAGGGAACCAGGCATGCCCAGTGCTGTGGGAGGCGATGTGCTCAGAGCCCACATGGTTTCAATAAACTTACTGGGGTAGGAAGCCTGGAGACTCTGAGGGACCCTGGACTTGCAAAGGCAACGATGGGGCCAGGATGCCGAGAAACAGAACAATGTCTCCAGCAGTGCGGGTGAGCCGGCTCTGCAGCGCCACTTGGGAGCTGAGCCTTGGGAGGGGTCTCGGGGGGATGCCATGAACACCCTCTCTCCCAGGGCAGGAACTTCCCTCCTGACTTCCAGATGGAGGCGGCAGCGTGCTCCTAAGAACAGCCACGGACAGAGCTACCACAGCGCCTGCTCTCACGGACAGGAGCCACAATCCTAGCCACCCTCGACTGCCCCATACTCGCTGTTTCTCATTTCTCTGGCGGGAACAATTCACAGTGAGGCTCTTTACTCACCCTCATGATTATTCTTCAGGGAGTTGAAAACACCAGGCTCAGCAAGCCCCATTCCTTCAACAGTCATTCGTGAGACCTGGTTTGCAGGCCTCTGTGAGATTCCCCGGTCTTGCACATTATAAGTTAATATGCCTACTGCAACCCACTCCAGTATTCTTGCCTGGAGAATCCTAGGGACAGGGGAGCCTGGTGGGCTGCCATCTGTGGGGTTGCACAGAGTCGGACACGACTGAAGCGACGCAGCAGCAGCAGCAGCAGCTCGCGCCCCTTCTAGGACTTCCCAGGTAGTGCTAGTGGTGAAGAACCCACCTGCCAATGCAGGAGACATAAGAGACACGGATTTGATCCTTGGCTTGGAAAGATCCCCTGGAGAAGGGAATGGCAACTCACTCCAGTATTTTTGCCTGGAGAATCCCATGGACAGAGGAGCCTGGTGGGCTACAGTCCATGGGGTCACAAAGAGTCGGACACAATTGAAGTGACTTAACATCATCTTGAGCGTCCCCTTTTAGTCCAAAAGCAAGCTCTTTCTGATAAGACACTGTGTCTTATTTGTCTTTGCATTCCCAGAGCCTAATGTTATACCCTGCAAACATAGTAGGTGCTCGTTTAATGTGTGGCCTAAACTGAACACCTCAATATAATGGCCATCCTCCCAACATGCGTGCATGCTCAGTTGTTCAGCCGTGTCTGACTCTTTGAGACCCCATGGACTGTAGCCTGCCAGGCTCCCCTGTCCATGGGATTTCCCAGGCAAGAATACTGGAGTGGGTTGTTATTTCCTTCTCCAGGGATTAAACTTGTGTCTGTTGTGTCTCCTGCACTGGCAGGTAGATTCTTTACCACTAATGCCATCTGGGAATACCACAGGTTTTAGTGGTAAACAGAATTAGACACGGGACTCCTGGTGTGGTCTGGCCAGGACGGGGTGTGCTGGGCTGTGACCAACATTGTTTTTGTCTTGGCCGTACCACATGGCATTTGGGATCTTAGTTCCTTGACTAGGGATCGAACCCGTGCCCCTTATGGAAGCTCGGATTCCTAACCCCTGGACTGCCAGGGAATTCCCAGATCACCTTTGATCTGGACCCTCTGTGTATGCTGACGTAGCCGAAATTTGCATGAACCTTTTTGGCGTGACACCCCCTCCAAGTGATGGAGTGCTGGGCAGTCATGAATAATCAGGGCCTCTGCCCACCCACCCCAAGCCCAGATTTCTCTGAAAAGAAACACTGCCTCCTGAGGGCTCCTCCATCCCACATCAGTACAACTGGCTTTTGGTGGCTTTGTTGTTGCCTTTACTTAAATGCAGATCTTGTTAGTGATCCCAGTTCAATGTCATCACGCTGCTTTCTGCCAAGTGTTAGAGCCTGTTGGATGAGTTTGAATCCGGAGTCAGACATCTGTCACTGAGCTTTGCCTTTCAGCAGTGTGTCATCAGTCATTTCTGGGCCAGCATCCCAAGCCGCTCCCCTCCCTACAGCCTGCCGCCACGTGGACGGCTCCCAGGAAGACAGGACTCAAGGCACGCCAGCCCAGGCGCACGATCTGCTGTCCCGTGAGGTGAGGCAGGGAACACCTCACAGACCCCCACCAACCTTCAGCCTTAAACCTAAACCTTCCCCTCCTGAGAGACCACCTTTCTCCTTCATCACACCTTGGGCTTCCCAACTTCTTGTGCCATCAGGGCTCCCCTGGAAGTACTCCAGCCTCACCTTAGCTCCAGGGTGGAAGGATAAAAAGGAGGAAGAGATTTGACATCCTACAGCTCCACACAAGATTCCACTGGATGGGGGAACTTTATGTCTCTCTGACTCTGATGGAGGCTAACCATCCCTGAGATGAGAAAAGTGGGCCCCCAGGAAGGTCACCTACAAATATGAAAATATGCTCTCTTGGTCTTTAGTCAAATTGTTGCAAAAATTGGATGTGACAGGGCAGAGAACCTGTCTCAGCTACATCCCCTAGACTCCTTCTTCTAGATGAAGTGTCAAATCCAGCCACTGCCTGCTTTTGTCAATAAAGTTTTATTGGCACACAGTTACAACCATTAATTTATGTCTTATCTACAGATGCTTTTGTGCTACCAAGGCAGAGTTGAATGGTTATTTCAGAGACCAAGTGTCTCCGATGGCTCATCAGGAGACACAGCTTCAATCGTGGGTTGGAAAGATCCCTTGGAGAAGGAAATGACAACCCACTCCGGTCTTCCTGTCTGGGAAATTCCATGGACAGAGGAGCCTGGTGAGCTACAGTCCATGGGGTCACAAGAGCCAGACATGACTGAGCACAGCAACAACAGAGACTAGATTGCCTGCAAAGCTAAAGATAATTACTCCCTGGCCCTTTACAAAAGTTTACTGACCCCTCCCCGGGCTTGTCCTGACCACTAGCAAACCTTTCATTGTTCGCTTCTGGGTCGTGCTTCATGGTTTTCAAAGAATTTTCACATATGCAATGTCATCTAATCCTTCAAATAATTGAAGGACTCAAGAAAACAATTCTCAGTATCTGGATGAGGAGACAAGCTCAGGACAGTTGCCTGTGCTGGCCTGTGGACCCCCGCCAGGCAGCAGGAACCTGGACCAGGACAGGAGACATGGGTGAACCTGGGACTGCTCTTTCCCCAGACGCCAGCTTGTGGCACCACCTACTGCTCAGTGTCCAAGTGCACAGGGGCTAAAGGTAGACTGCCAGGGTACCAGTCTTGGCTTTGCCATGTACTGTGTGACCTTAGGCAGGTTATTCAAGCTTCCTGAGTCTTGGCATCCCCGTCTATAGAGTGGCAGTGGTAACACTCTCACTTTACAGTGCTGTGGTGAGGCTTATGTTAATCCATCCATATAAACTGCTTACACTAGCCTCTGGCATGTAGTTACAAGTAAATATCACCAGTTTTGTTAAATGATTGTAATCAAGAATAACACCCATCAACTGGGCAGTTCCCTGGTGATCCAGTGTTTAAGACTTGAGCTGTCATTGCCCAGGGCTCAGGTTCAATTCCTGGCCTGGGAACTAAGATCCCACAAGCCACAGGGTGTGGCCCAAAACCAACAAACCAACCAAAATTAAAAAACCTCCCATCAACTGTACCACAATCCAGCCCTCATTTCACATGGTTCTGGAGAAGACTCCTGAGAGTCCCTTGGACAGCAAGGAGATCAAACCAGTCAATCCTAAAGGAAATCACCCCTGAATATTCACTGGAAGGACTGAAACTCCAGTATTTGGTCATCTGATGAGAACAGCTGACTCAATGGACGAGTCCTTGATGCTGGGAAAGATTGAAGGCAGAAGGAGAAGACGGTCTCAGAGGATGAGATGACTGGATGACATCACTGGTGCAATGGACATGAACTTGGGCAAACTTCAGGAGATGGTGAAGGACAGAGAGGCCTGGCGTGCTGCAGCCCACGGGGTCCCAAAGAGTCAGACATGACTGGGCGACTGAACAACAATACAGAAAGTATTGAGAGAGACTTGTGAATTGTTTTGATTTCTCTCCCAGAAGCCAGGATTGGAGGAAACTTTAGAGGCACTGCAACACAGCAGCCAGGTCTTGCTAAGAAAAGAGCTTACTTATTTAAGCAAATAGGCTTGCTTGAATAAGGCTATTGCTTCCTTCTGCAGCTTTTAACCCCCTCTTCATGGCTCAGTATTTGCACCTGTGAAGCCTACCTTTCCATCTGCTTTCTGGTTCTATCTTCTGCTGTGCATGCCCTGAATTATCACGTAGATCTCATCACTAATTGATGACTAGGAGAGTGGTCTGGGATTGAAGCTGAGCCACTGTCTCTTGTTCTCTGCACTTTTGGAGAAAAGTTATAAACTCTGGAAATTTTTTGCAATGATTCTAAGCATTATGCCTCATCTGCCCCTGCCCATGGGCTTGGAGCCCTCTGGCATCAAATCCAAAACAGCAAATGCTTGTTCAGTGCCAACAGCATGCCTGAGTACTGTGTTAGACACAGCAAGATGTCAAGAGGGATGAGGAGAGGCACTGGCCATAAAGATTGTACCAACTGGAAGAGCAGATGTGCACAGATAAACTGTAAAACACAGCATAGAACAAACAACAAAAGTTTTGGAACCAGGCAAACCTGAGTTCAAATATCAGTTGATCATTTATGAGTTGTGATCTGGGAAAATTACTTAAACCTCATTAAAAAAAAACATTAAATTGAGGGTAATAATGATCACTTGACTGCAGGCATGGAATTAAAAGACACTTGCTCCTTGGAAGAAACGCTATGACCAACCTAAACAGCCTATTAAAAAGCAGAGACATTACTTTGCCAACAAAGGTCCGTCAAAGCCATGTTTTCCAAGTAGTCATGTATGGATGTATATGGATGTGAAAGTTGGACCTTAAAGAAGGGTGAATGCAGAAGAATTGATGCTTTTGAACTGTGGTGCTGGAGAAGACTCTTGAGAGTCTCTAGGACTGCAATGAGATCAAACCAGTCAATCCTAAAGGAAATTGGTCCTGAATATTCATTGGAAGGACTGCTGCTGAAGCTGAAACTCCAATACTTTGGCCACCTGATGTGAAGAACTGACTCATTGGAAAAGACCCTGATGCTGGGAAAGACTGAAGGCAGGAGGAGAAGGGGATGACAGAGGATGAGACGGCTGAAGGGCATCACTGACTCAATGAGTTTGAGCAAGTTCCAGGAGATGGTGAAGGACAAGGAAGCCTGGCGCACTGCAGTCCATGGGGCTGCAAAGAGTTGTTTGAGACTGAGCGACTAAATAACAACCAGTGTTATGAGGATTCAGTGAAATAACACATGAAGTGTCTTGCATGATTGATCCTGGTTTAGGGGCTCCCTGCTATTGTCTCTAAGAAATCCCTCAGAGCTGGGAAACTGAGTTTTTTGGCCCCAGCTGTCCTTCCAGCTGAGCAGCCCAGCATGGTCTGATGGCTGGCAGGCATCTCTGTGCTCCTTTGTGAGATCGTTTTGGGAGCAAACCAAAGCATGCAAGGAATTGGGGCAGTGTGTGTGCTCAGTCACTCAGTTGTGTATGACTCTCTGAGACTCCACGGACTGTAACCCGCCAGGCTGTCCATGGATTTCCTAGCAAGAATACTGGAGTGAGTTGCCATTTCCTCCTTCAAGCGATCTTCCCAACCCAAGGATCGAACCCCCATCTCCTGCACTGGCAGGCGGGTTCTTAACCACTGAACCACCTCGGAAGCCTGATATTAGGGCAGAGGGTGAGGTACGTCCCCTTTGTGTGTTGTCGGCTCGCCCTGCTGGGGTGGTCTCATTCTGCAGCCTCCCCTCCTCGGAAATCCCTTAAGAGAGGCAGGGTGGGCTCTGCTCCAGCTTAGGGCACATGGGTGGCCTCTCCCAGTAGTCCCTTACCACACTCCTCTCTGATGAGAGCATCACTCAGGGCTCAGCTGTCATTCTGGGGGCTACCTGGAGGCAGCTCTCCTTTTCTCAAGATCTCTTCTCTATGTGGGGTCTTTGGAATCTCCACCCTGACTTAGCACCTTCATGAACATGGAGGAGGGCAGCGAAGGTGTCTGAAGTGACTTCTAGGAGGTGATGGTGCCAGTTCCAAGGACGGAGAAGTCGGGAATCCTTCAGAGTTCTGGCCATGCTGAGTCACCCTGGGAGGGATTCCTTCTACAAAGTGCTTTGTTTCTCTTTTTTGCTGTTGTCAAGGACAACGGGGTCTGGCCAGTTATCCTCGGACTAACAGACTAACGTTTCAGCATATTATCTGCCAGAGTTTTGGAAAAAACACATCTTTCTGGGAGGAGTGGGGGAAAGGCGTCTCTGGTTTTACCAATTAACACCTGTCTCCTGGCCATTAGCAGCCCTGGAGGCCGAATAAACAAGCAGATCGCCTTGGGGAAATCAATGCCCTTTCAGGATCTATAAAAGCAGTGAGTACCCTTTGGCTCCGAAATCTACTGCTTGATTCAGTGCAATGATTTCAAAGGAAAACGGCAGGTGTCCAGAAGTCCTAGTATGTTATCCAACGTCACTCAAAACTAGAGAAAACTTGAACGTCCAACCTTAAGGGATTGTTTCGCTAAACGACTGTAAATCAACACAAAGGAGTAGTACACAGCCATTCCAAATGATAACTATGAAGCAACACGGAGAAGTGTTTATGAAATTGTGTGTCAAGGGAGAAAAGACTGCCCAGTTGCGTGTGTAGGCTCCAGTGCGACTGGGCAAGTAGATGTGTGTATGAAAGGAGAAAGGGTGGAAGGGAACTTGGAAGAATGAAAACAACTGTGGTAGAGCAAGGCTTATTGGTACACATTCTTTCTCAGTTTCCTCTAATGTTGTTGGCGATTTAATAAAACCACCCTTTAAAAAAGCCACAGGAATCCTGTAACCCGGGGAACACAACCCCAGCTCCCAGCGTCCTTCTATTGTTGTTTAGTTGCTAAGTTGTATCTGCGTCTTTTGCGACCCCATGGACTGTAGCCCACCAGGCTCCTCTGTCCATGAGATTTCCCAGGCAAGAATACTGGAGTGGGTTGCCATCTCCCTCTCCAGGGGATCTTCCTGAACCAGGGATCAAACCTGCGTCTCATGCATTGGCAGGCAGGTTCTTCACTGCTGAGCCACCTGGGATGATTAGGACAGAGGAAAATTGTCTGCACAGGCCAGAGAGAGAAGCTGTGGCTCTGGGTGGGTTAGTTTGTATTGGGCTGGGCTGTTACTATCACCTCCAAGGACTAGCTAGCCCAGCCAGGAAGAGATGTCAGAACATTGAAATATACAGAGAATTAAACACATAGACAATACGCAGCCTCCCATGGGGAAGAGGAAGGACCTGGCTTCCTTGGTCTCAGCTCAGGTACACCAGTGCAGTGTCCCCACGGATGGGGGGCAGCACTGGTGGGGGGCACTCACGTTCTAGGGTGGGCTCCGTCTTCGATCTCTCCTGGGCAAGTCAGCAGCCCCCCTTGGAGGACAGGTCTCCACACCATGGTCCAGCCCCCGGCGCTTGGTCTTAACACCACCACTAGCTGTATGGCTGGAGGTGGGGGAGACCTTGCCCCCGGGAGCCTGGAAACCTGATCGTTTGGTTCATCAGTGATTATCAGCTGTTGGCTACCTAGAAAACCTATTTCTACACTTGAGGCTCTTTAGAGGTTAAATCGGGGTCTCCAGGTTGATGATGTCTGGACTACCAGCTCGGTAAAGTTCCCCTGATCCCATGACTGTACCCCCTTTGCATCCACTTAGCCCGTCTTTCCCCTCACTCTTGTATTAAGGGTGCTGGTTTCTGTCACTCACCACTAAACCATGACCTGTGAGGGCTACATGTGAATACTTTGAATCAAGCACACTAGATTTTGAAGTTACACAGACTTGGACTGTAGTCCCAATCTGCTCTTTTTCACTCTGTGACTTCTGGCAAATTACTTAACCTCTTTGAGCTGCAGTTTGCTTCTTAGTGGTGGTGATCCTAATGCCATCCTCTGAGTAATGTGGTGACCCTTGGATTGAGGCAGTGTATTGAAGCGCCCAACATTTCTTTTGGGAAGGAGTCCCAGTACACCATAGATATGGTAATTCTTGGCATGGCCCACATCATAAGCTATTTAGGCCATACTAACCTATTTTTTTCTCTTAGAGCTGAGTGCTCAAATAGGTATTTTATAAGAGATCTAAGTGGGGTTGATTGAGTGGGTGTATCCAGGGTATCTCTTATATTCCAGGGAAAGAATTAGCATCACTGTTTTGGGCGTTGCTGAGATGGATGAAGTTATCACCACTTTGAGACCCAGGCCTCTGGCTTGGAGCCCCTGCCCTACCCCCATACTTTAGAGAACCCCCTCCATCCCTCTGCTGACCACATCACTTCCCACAAGGTGAGGAATCCTGGGGACCAAGAGAACATGACCGCCTGGAGCCCTTAACTTGGCCCCCTGGTTTCTGCACCAGGGACCTGGCACTGAGAAATTTTCTGCCTCGAAGGCCCAGATCTCTTCCAGGGCTTTTGGACCATTTGCTGAGGGCTAATCACATTGCTGGCCAGAGGGTGGCAAAGCCGGAGCTGTGTGCAGGTGTTGAGGGGATGGGAGGGTGGAATCAGGATGTTGGGGTGTCCCCAGGCATGGGCGTGAGGCACACTGTGGTACAGGGCCGCTGGGGGGTGGAAGGGTGAGGGTCCCCTCACTAGACGGGGTCCTGGACCAGGTTCTGGGAAGGCGTACATGTCCTCTGGCTCTTGTCAAATGCCAGGCGTGGGTGAGTTAATGGCTACAAATGTGCTGGTGTCACTGCCTCAGCCCCCAAGGCTGCCTCCACTTGGCAGTGGCTGTGTGCTAAGCCCAGCCACTTCCTGGGGGCTCTGGACCTGCGCTGGCCACAGGGACTCTGCTCAGAGACAGTGGGAGCAGGATGAGGGTGGTGGGGGTGCGGGGGGTGGGTGATGCTCTCAGCCCAGGCCTCGCAGGGAGGAAGGGTACTCAGAGACCACACGTCCTCCCTGTGCCTTCCAGGTCTCTGCTGGGGGCACTGTTGGTGCCCTCAGACTTGCACAGGACCAGCCTGCTGGCCCAGCTCTTGTTCTTTCAATGGCAGCTCTGCTCCCGTCAGCTGGGGCAGTGTCCACCCCGCCACCGCCCCCCGTCCCTCTGCAGGAGCCGTGCCTGTGCCCACCGGCTGCCTGCCATGGAGGGTGCATACCCAAACACTGCCAGGCTTCAGGCAGGGTGGCTCCCCTCTGGCTCCAGTCCCTGTGAGCATAATAATTGGTTTCTCCTATGAGAGCTTTTTAAAGGGCTGTGGTCACCGTGGAAGGGGATGGATGATTTATCGCTGCCTCACTGCCCTCTTCTCACCTTTCACGTGGCAACTACGGCCTGATGCCCAGCTACCCAGTTTGTGGTGCCCGAAGCCCCTGCCTCCCCGCAGGGCAGCTGCCACCCTCACCACCACAGCCGCCACCACATCACCATCACGTTCTATTTTATATCTGCCATTTCACTTGGTGAGGGGAATATCGTCCCCATTTACAGATGAGAAAACCGAGGCTCATGAGATTGCTGGTTCCCACAGGTGACTAAGTTTCCGTTAAGTTTATTATTTATGTATTTATTTTTTACTGTGATGCACAGCATGGGGGCCCTTAGTTCCCCGACCAGGGATCGAACCCGCGTACCCTGTGTTGGAAGGCAGAGTCTTAACCACTGGACCACTGGGGAAGTACCTTCATTAAGTTTAATTGGCACCTGTGGCAGGAGTCAGAGCTGGGCTCAGCCTGGGGTTTCCCAACCAAAAGCTGGTTCTACATACCTGTGCGACTTCCGCACAGTTTCTACCCGCCCCCAGTGAGGGGAGGAAGCTCAGCTTGGAGGCAGAGTTCTGTCCACAGCTCAGGTCTTCCTGAATTCACCATGGTGTCCCCACGGCTCACAGCCTCTGGGTAAGAAGTAGATAGAGACACGGAGGCATCTGGTTATGAAGGGCAAGGAGGATGGGTTTTCATGAAGAAGCTATTTCCAAGTCAATCCACAGTTCCATCCATTTGAAACTTCCCGTAGCCTGGCCATGCAGGTTTTTGTTTTTGTTTTTTTTAATAACGTCTGCTTTTTTAGCACACATTATACAAACAGATCCACAGAACAGGTTGTAACGTATCATAAATGACAGTAAAAAGCATGAACTCTCGAGGATGAATTTTAAAATTTTCTTGATAACACACAGGATGATGGAGACATTCCCGTTCCTTTCTGCATCCCACTGCTTTTGATTTAACTAGGCGTTTGGACTGGAATAGTTGTTTTTTCCCCCCCTCTCAATCTTGGAAAATGTCTCACAGCTGTAGCCGCCTGCTCTCAGCTGTTTGTTTTTCTTCCTTGGAGAGGGACTTGGGAAGGTTACCCACCAAACCCCAGGGGAAAATGCAGTTTGAAGGCGCACCAACCTCGAACACGTGGGGCCTAGGCTGCACTCTGTATTCCAATGAGCAGAAAAGCTTCCCGGGGGTCCTGACCGCCCTCATAGTGGGGCTGGCCGCAGGCCCCTCCGCCTTTACGTTTGACGGCAGAGAAGGTGGGGGGGGAAGGGGAGAAGGTTCCAGCCCACGGGCCCCAGGCCAGGCCCTGAAACTTCAGTTGTAAAAGCTGAGCTGGGGCTGCATCAGTGGCTCGCAGGCGGCCCATTTATCATCTGGCCTTGGGTGGGACTGACCAGAGCCTGAGTAATGTTTGCCTGGGGTGCGTGTGGACCTAGCGGGACACGCCCCTCAGCCCCACCCTCACCCCAAGGGACGGGTCCCCAGACCCAGTGGAGGCTTCTTCCATCTTCCTGCCCCCACCCCACCCCAGCTCCTCTCTTTAGTTCCCCTTAAGAATTTTTTTTTTAATGTGGTAAAATAGACCTAAAGTAAAACTTAGCATCTCAACCATTTTAAAGTTCAGTGGCATTAAGTACATCCACATTGTTGTACAACCATCTAGGAGAAGGCAATGGCATCCCACTCCAGTACTCTTGCCTGGAAAATCCCATGGACGGAGGAGCCTGGTAGGCTGCAGTCCACGGGGTCGCACAGAGTCGGACACGACTGAAGCGACTTAGCAGCAGCAGTAGCAGTACAACCATGTCTACCATCCATCTCCAGATTTCTTCTCAAACTGAAACTCTGTAGCCTTGAAACATCAACTATCCATTTCCCCTACCCCTTGCCACTGGCTCCCACCCTTCTGCTTTCTGTCTCAACAAATTTGACTATTCTAGGGACCTGGGGTCGCTAAGAGTTGGACACAACTGAGCAACTTCCCTTTCACTTTTCACTTTCATGCATTGGAGAAGGAAATGGCAACCCACTCCAGTGTTCTTGCCTGGAGAATCCCAGGGATGGGGGAACCTGGTGGGCTGCTGTCTATGGGGTCGCACAGAGTTGGACACGACTGAAGTGACTTAGCAGCAGCAGCAGGGACCTCATATATGTGAGATCTACAGTACTTGTCCTGTTGTGACTGGCTGATTTCACTTAGCATAGTTAATATCCTCAAGTTTCATCCATTTTATAGTATGTGTTAGGACTGCCTTCCTTTTTTTAAGGCTGAGTAATACTCCTTTGTGTATGTCTATATATTTTGATGCTGGGAAAGACTGAAGGCAATAGAAGGGAGCAACAGAGGATGAGATGGTTGGATGGCATCACTGATACAATGGATGTGAATTTGAGCAAACTCTAGGAGATAGGGGAGAGCAGGAAAGCCTGGTGTGTTTCAGTCCATAGGGTTGCATAGAGTCAGACACAACTTAGCAACTGAACAACAAATATTCCTTTATGTGTGTCTGTATATACCTTGCTTCCTGTTTATCCATTCACCTATCAGTGGATACTTGCTGCTGCTGCTGCTGCTAAGTCGTTTCAGTCGTGTCCAACTTTGTGCGACCCCATAGATGGCAGCTCACTGTGCTCCTCCGTCCCTGGGATTCTCCAGGCAAGAACACTGGAGTGGGTTGCCATTTCCTTCTCCAGTGCATGAAAGTGAAAAGTGAAAGTGAAGTCGCTCAGTTGTGTCCTACTCTTAGCGACCCCATGGACTGCAGCCCACCAGGCTCCTCCGTCCATGGGATTTTTCCAGGCAAGAGCACTGGAGTGGGGTAGATACTTGAGTTGCTTCCAACTTTTGGCTGCTGTAAGTAAAGAGTATGGGTGTGCAGATAACCATTCAAGTCTCTGTTTCCAGTTCTGTTGGGGGTATCCCCCTAAGTAGAAATGGCTTACCATTTGGATTTTTGTACTTGAAATTTCCACAAGACAGCCTGACTACCTGAGACTTCTGTTTGCTGGGAGAGACAGCAGAGATTGAAGGAAATTTGAGAAGAAAACCAAAAGCCACTGAGATAATAAACTTTCATCCTCCCACATCTCTCACACAATGATGTCACTGAAATAGAAATGGGACAGGGCTGTTATTAGAAATGCAGACTGCCAGGCCTCAGTGTGTGTAAGTTGCTCAGTCATGTCTGACTCTTTGTGACCCCACAAAGTGTAGCCCACCAGGCTCCTCTGTCCATGGGATTCTCCAGGCAAGAACATGGATGGGTTGCCATGCCCTCCTCCAAGGGATCTTAAACCCAGGTCTCCTGCGATGCAGGCGGATTCTTTACTATCTGAGCCACCAGGGAAGCCAGGGTTCATCCCATCTCTAAATCAGAATATCTCCAGGCTATTGTCTCAGAGTGACTTGTGTGCTTCTGATTTGCAGCGAGTCTTAAGCGCCACTGCCTGTGGACATACCACTTATCGGGCAGAAGATGGTTAAAAGGACCTCGTGAGATCCTCTGTGGTCCTGGGCACACTTGGAGTGTGGATAACCGCCAGTCTGCCACACCCGGTGTACTGATTGCCAGATCCTTAGCCATAGCAGCCTGATCCCTCCCTGGGTAGGTTGTCTGCAACAGTCAGTTCAGGTTGCCATAACAAAATACCGAAGATCGGGTAGGTTAAACAACAAAAATTTATCGTCTCCTGGCTCTGGAGACTGAAGTCCAGGGTTAAGGTGACACGGTAGGGTTGGTTTCTCTTGAGTCCTCTCTCCTTGGCTTGTAGACCGCTCCCCTCTTGCTGCCTTTTGAAAATTTTTGATTATTTTTTTTAAATTAGTGAATTCATCTTGACTGCCTTCACTTATGCGTGGACATTTCTCTAGTTGCCGTGAGCGGGGTGCGGGCGGGGCGCTTTACTCTTTAGTTGCCGTTGGAGCGCTTCTCATTGTGGGGGCTTCTCTTGGTGCAGAGCACAGGCTCTAAGGTATGTGGGCTTCAGTAGTTGCGGCTCCCAGGCTCAATAGCTGTTGAGCTTAATAATTCTCTTCGCTATGTGTGATATTCCTGGACCAGGACTCAAACGTGCATCTCCTGCATTGGGAGGCAGATTTTTTTTTTTTTTTTTTTTACCACTGAGCCACCAGGGAAACCCCTCGTGGTGCCTTTTGACCAGGTCCTATGCCCCTGGTCTCTTTCTTCTTATGAGGACACAAGTCCAATTGGATCCAGGTTCCACCCTCATGGCCTCATTTGGGCTTACCTCTTTACAAACCTTACCTCCAAATACAGTTAACGTTCTAAGGTACCGGGAGTTAGGACTTCAACACATGAATTTAGGAGTCAGGGACACAATTTAGCCTATAGCACAATCCTTCCCTCCTTTATTCAACAGATGATTATTTTATCTCATTTTTTTTTTTTTAGGGAAACACATGAAGTATTTATTAGGAGGGAAAAATAGTACAGTATGTGTGGTTCGACATAAGGGCAGACTCAGAGAGAGAGAGAGTGGTATCCTTGTGGTAGTTTGAGTCACTTTTATGGGGCATTTCTTCTGGGTTTCCTCTGGCTGATCATTTCAAGTGGTCTGGTTCAGAGTCTGTATTTGGTATACCTCAGTGTCCTCCCATGTGTGTGTGCTCATCAAGAGATGATTATTTAAAACTTTTACTTTGCTCAAACATAACAATACCATCAGAAAATAGGATAGAAATAACTCATAATTCTACCACAAAAAATCAATTATTTTTAAGCATCCCAGTTTTGATCCTTAGATATGTAGATGCTTAATTTTAAAGCAGGTGCATTTCCCACCTTGTTGCATGATAGACCTCAGAACTGTCATTTTTAGGTCATCATCAAGGTCCACCTAGTGGATATACAACTAGGTAATTATTCCTAAGTGGATCAGTCACAACTTTCCCCAGTTTTTCACTCCTACAAATAAGAATACAATGAATTTCTTTGTGTTACTCCATTTCCCGTCTTTTGGACTTTTCCTCAGGGTAAATTCCCAAGTGTGAGATTATTGGACAAAGGATGTGAACGCTTTTGTGGCTCTTGATACATTTTGCCAAATTGTTTTCCAAAAGTATTTGACACTGTCATCAGCAGCGTATAAACACACAAGATTTCACCCGATTCTTGCCAGCATGATGTAGCACTATCCCATTATTTTTAGAGAGTTTTCATTTTCTTTTGCATTTCTTTGATAATGAATCATCTCATAAAGTTTTTTTTAATACATTTTATTATTAACTGTATCATCTCTTAAGAAACTGCCTTGTTAAGGCTTTTTCTAGCTTACCTATGTGGCTAAATAAGTATCTACTACATGCTCATGGGGGACGAAGGAAGTTTAAGGCTTAGTTCTTACCTTCCAGAAGCCTAAAATCAGCAGTCACACTTATTTAGTCATTGCTGATTTCTTTTACTCAGTCCACTGCTTTGCACATTTTCTGTGTTCAATAAAAATTTTGTTGCATGTAGTTTAATCCCAGATAACATGTTTATTTTTTGCAGTTCAGAGATCTGTATTCCATTCAAAGAAATGCAGGCTCTGAATTCAAAAGGTGTTTGAATCCCAGAAAGATAGCCTGGACCTGATAATCTTACATGCATAAGTGTGGAGTCCTGTGCTCCAGCACAGGGAAGGTGTGCTTGACAGTAATTTTAGATTCAGGGTTTGAGGTTGGCAGAATGAATAACTATGTGATACAGCAGCTCATCAAAAGCTATCGCAGTCAAAGCCATATTAATAGAGGTGCAATGTGTAGAAAAAGAGAGCTGACAGTTCCATCTAGACAGCTGCTCAGTGTTTGTCATTTTTTTTCTCTTTTTGGTTTTTTATTTTGAAAATAATTTTAAACCTACTTTGTGTTATGAGTGTCTATGTGCCCTTCACCTTGGTCCATCAATTGTTAACATTTTGCTGCTTTTCATTCTCTCTTTCATCCTCTCTCACTGTTATTAGTATTTTTATTTTATTGTGGAACCATTTGAAAGTAAGTTGTAAACTTCACCCCAAAATATTTCCATATGAATTTCCAAGAACAAGGAAGTTTTCTTATATCACCCCTTAGAGTTTTTACATTTAGAAATTTAGTATAGGAACAGTACAATCATAAATATATAGTCCTGCGTATAAACACACAAGATTTCACCCGATTCTTGCCAGCATGATGTAGCACTATCCCATTATTTTTAGAGAGTTTTCATTTTCTTTTGCATTTCTTTGATAATGAATCATCTCATAAAGTTTTTTTTAATACATTTTATTATTAACTGTATCATCTCTTAAGAAACTGCCTTGTTAAGGCTTTTTCTAGCTTACCTATGTGGCTAAATAAGTATCTACTACATGCTCATGGGGGACGAAGGAAGTTTAAGGCTTAGTTCTTACCTTCCAGAAGCCTAAAATCAGCAGTCACACTTATTTAGTCATTGCTGATTTCTTTGTACTCAGTCCACTGCTTTGCACATTTTCTGTGTTCAATAAAAATTTTGTTGCATGTAGTTTAATCCCAGATAACATGTTTATTTTTTGCAGTTCAGAGATCTGTATTCCATTCAAAGAAATGCAGGCTCTGAATTCAAAAGGTGTTTGAATCCCAGAAAGATAGCCTGGACCTGATAATCTTACATGCATAAGTGTGGAGTCCTGTGCTCCAGCACAGGGAAGGTGTGCTTGACAGTAATTTTAGATTCAGGGTTTGAGGTTGGCAGAATGAATAACTATGTGATACAGCAGCTCATCAAAAGCTATCGCAGTCAAAGCCATATTAATAGAGGTGCAATGTGTAGAAAAAGAGAGCTGACAGTTCCATCTAGACAGCTGCTCAGTGTTTGTCATTTTTTTTCTCTTTTTGGTTTTTTATTTTGAAAATAATTTTAAACCTACTTTGTGTTATGAGTGTCTATGTGCCCTTCACCTTGGTCCATCAATTGTTAACATTTTGCTGCTTTTCATTCTCTCTTTCATCCTCTCTCACTGTTATTAGTATTTTTATTTTATTGTGGAACCATTTGAAAGTAAGTTGTAAACTTCACCCCAAAATATTTCCATATGAATTTCCAAGAACAAGGAAGTTTTCTTATATCACCCCTTAGAGTTTTTACATTTAGAAATTTAGTATAGGAACAGTACAATCATAAATATATAGTCCGTAATTAACTTTCTTCAATTTCTCCAGTAGCTGAAGCTCCAATACTTTGGTCACTTGACGTGAAGAGCTGACTCATTGGAAAAGACGCTGATGCTGGGAAAGATTGAGAGCAGGAGGAGAAGGGGGCAACAGAGAATGAGATGGATGGCATCACTGAATTAATGGACATGAGTTTGAGAAAACTCTGGGAGATAGTGAAGAACAGGGAAGCCTGGCATGCTGCAGTCTTTGGGGTCTCAGAGAGTTGGACACCACTTAGCAACCCAAACATCCTTTATAGCAATTTTTAAAACCTGCTACAGGATCCAAGCTTCTGCTGAAACTCAGCATCTAAATAGAAACTCAGAGAGAAAGTCTTGGGTGAAGTAGAGAAGAGTAGCTTTTCTTGCTTCGCCTGGCAAAGGGGGCCATCGTGTGCTAATGCCCTCAAGACAGTGTGGCCCACCCCGGGGCAGGCAGTGAGGAGGTTTACAGTGCTCAGGAGCAGAGCGTGATCAGCCCGTGGACAGTTCTTGGGCTGGTTGGCATCAAGGTGAAGCTGCAGGCATCATCCACCCTCTGGCTTCAGCCAGTCTAGGGCCCATGCCCCTGGGGCCAGCAGTTTTCATCGGGAGGGGGCGGTCTGCTTCCTGTAAAAACAGCTCAGGAATGTGTGTCAGACCTTTATATCTTTCAGGGACGGGGTGTTTGGTGACTCTGCTCTGTGGCAGATTTATAGTCTAGATTATTACTAGTTCCTTGCCCCAACAGCTACTCTTTGTTTAAACATCTTCCCTTTTCCCAGTCATTAACTCTCCAATCAGCATTTTACTTCAGAAGACAAGGACACAGGGGCTTGTACAGTTTCAGCTAGAGCTACTCATTCAGTTACCATGTTCCTTTAGACTTTCTTTTCTCTAAAATCACTCCTAGCCATTGACTGTTTTTCATGGCAAGGATATTTTTGAAGAACACTGGTCTGTTGCTTGGCATAATATCTCTGTTTTGAGTTTGTTTCTTTCTCTGTGATTAGATATCAGTTAAACATTCATGGTAGGACCATTTCATAAACCTTGTTCAGTGAATCCCACTGAGGGAGTATTATGTCATTTTTTTCCTTTATTGATGATGTTAACTTTGATCACTTGGTTGAGGGCTTCATTTACTGTAAAGGTACCTTTTATTTCTTTTCTAATTCAAAGTGGTGGAGACTCTTTGGTACTGTCTAGATAAACAGTGGAAACAGTGTCAGACTTTATTTTGGGGGGCTCCAAAATCACTGCAGATGGTGACTGCAGCCATGAAATTAAAAGATGCTTATTCCTTGGAGGAAAAGTTATGACCAACCTAGACAGCATATTCAAAAGCAGAGACATTACTTTGCTGACTAAGGTCCGTTTGGTCAAGGCTATGGTTTTTCCAGTAGTCATGTATGGATGTGAGAGTTGGACTGTGAAGAAGGCTAAATGACAAAGAATTGATGCTTTTGAGCTGTGGTGTTGGAGAAGACTCTTGAGAGTCACTTGGACTGCAAGGAGATCCAATCAGTCCATTCTGAAGGAGATCAGCCCTGAGTGTTCTTTGGAAGGAATGATGCTAAAGCTGAAACTCCAGTACTTTGGCTACCTCATGTGAAGAGTTGACTCACTGGAAAAGACTCTGATGCTTGGAGGGATTGGGGGCAGGAAGAGAAGGGGATGACAGAGGATGAGATGGCTGGATGGCATCACTGACTCGATGGACGTGAATCTGAGTGAACTCCTGGAGTTGGTGATGGACAGGGAGGCCTGACGTGCTTCGATTCATGGGGTTGCAAAGAGTCGGACACGACTGAGGAACTGAACTGAACTGAACTGAGATATACTGTAGATATACAACAGTCTCTCACTTAATCATTTCATCATCCACTGATAATTCTTGCCTGAATCAGTTATCATGAATCTGGTCATAAAATGGTATTTTCCCTAGCCCACCCCAGTGACACTAGAGTGGTGCAGACCCTGGAGTGCTGAGGCTGCCTTCAGTTATGTGTATCTTTCTTCAGTTATGAATTGTGATGTCAATAGCTTGATGTTGGCCATAGCGAGAGTATTTTTTAATACACCTCAGAAGTTGGCAAGTGCTACAAAGTGGGATTTTTGTTTTTCCCTCGGAGAACTGGTTGTTAAACATTTACTGCAGGATGTGGATAAGCTGAGACACATTCAAAGGAGAATGGTTTTGGTGGTGAAGGAATTTGAAACCTTAAGGAAAGGGAATCTGTAAAACTATTATATTAATTTTAAAATAATAATAAAAGGAGGGACTTCCCTGGTGGTCCAGTGGTTAAGATTTCACCTTCCAGTGTAGGGGGTATGGGTTCGATCCCTGGTCAGGGAACTAAGATCCCACATGGCGTGTGGCCAAAAAAAACCCAACAAAAGCTATATTGTAACAAATTCAATACAGACTAAAAATTGTCCACATCAAAGAAAAATCTTAGAAAAGGAAAAGGAATCTGTCTTCAAATATTAAAATGATGACCTGTGGGGAATCTTTGTTATTGAGGAGAGAAGAGAACCCATTAACACCCCAGGCAGCCTGCATCCCCACCACTCACTCACCTTCCAGTGAGCTGAGGGGCGTGGCACCAGAGGGCAGAGGTGGGTGGGAAGGGGAAGCTTCTCACTCTGATCTTGGAGAAAGTGTGGATGCAGGTATGCGAGGTGCAGAGGACACAGAGCTCAGGGCTCTCCTATCCTTGGTAAAGTGGGTACAGAATTACTTCTAAGGATGATGGGTAAAGCAGGCTTGGGTGTCAAAGAACATGAAGACAGTTTTGAATAGCAGCTAAGGGGATTTCTTCCAGCCTACCAACCCACACAAGCAGATTGATGCCAGGTATATTCCAACAGCACAAGGATGGGCCAAGTCAGAACAATTCTTCTCTGAGGTCCAAGAGGTTAAAGCAAGGGAAGGAGGGTGATGGAGCTGCCTGGGGTTTGTCACTGATGAGTACAAAGTAGGAGAACTCCTAGAGGCCCCAGGCATTTGAAAGTAGTTCTGACTCCCAGTGCAGCCGTGAATCAGGCATAGCTGGAGGAGGTCGGGAGGAGGTCGAGTTACCAGGATCAATCTGCCTATTGACAGTGGCAGGTCCCCTCTTGATGGGAAGCTGACAAGCTTGGTGGTGCTGGCGGTAGGAGACGGGGAGTCAGTGTCCGATTTCTTTGGAAAGCATCCACTGATTAACAGGTCCCAGGGGAAGCTGTAGGGAAGAGTCATCACCCTCTTCATCCCACAGGGCCCCAGTGAGTGAGGAACTGTGGGTTCAGAGTGCCAGTGAGTCACAAATAGGTGGAAGATGAGGGATAAAAGGTGTGTGGGACTGGGTGTCACTGGCTGACAGTGGAGAAAACATTTCTTTTCACTGCCCTCAGTTCTTCATTTAATATAAATGAGGATTCCATGCTGGTGAAAGGATAAAATTAGGTAAGGCACATAGCAGTGTTTTGTAGATGTCAAGCTCTATACAACTCCTCAAAGTACCATTATGACTATTAATGTCAACTAATTTGATAATCAGTGAAGGAAGAGAAGGTACCTAGAGTAGAAGCTTACCTGAATACCAATGGTGTGAATTTGAATAGGAGTTTTCCATAGATCTGAGGTTTTCTTTACACGTGTTCGATTTCCTCTAATGAGATAACATCTACATAAAACATAGCAGAGTGCCTGGCCAGTAGTAAGCGCTCAAATAGAGTTTACCCTTATCTTCAATCTCACAACCACCTCCTGAGATAGATGTTAATTCTATTTTTAGAGGAAAAGGGGAAAACTCAGAACAATAACTTATCTTGTCTTAGAGGAGCAAGTGAAATATTGGACAGGCCCAGGCCTTTGCACTCTTAAGTTTGATATTCCTTCCTTTCTAATCTACGTGTGAGGACCCATCCAATTTTCAGAGTCGATGAAATCCTCAAATCTACTTCCTTTATATAATCTGCACTTCATACTAGATGTCAATTTTTGAAGAACTGTATACATGAGGTGCAGCAGTGTTCTTTTTAAAATTACAATATGTTAAAAATCGTCATTAAAATTGTTCCCTTTTGTAGAAAAGACTCTGAACCTACATAATCCCACATCGTGAATGGTGATTGTCACTGGCACACTTTTCATATGACTCTTTCACAATACTAAATATTTTTGCAATACTAAAGATATCCAGTCTAATCACGCAGGATACTCTGGGGACCAATTAATATTTCAAAATAATTCATACTCATGGAGTAAATGTTTTTAAATGGAAAAAATCTGCCTCTTTGGGTGAAATGCTTTTCCATTATTACCAGTGGTGATTTGCATGGATGAGTGGATGGTTGGATGGATGGGTGTTTTGACCAAAAAAAGATGCACAATGTGTGAGAGCTGTGAGTTGTTTTATTTGGGGGCAAAATGAAGCCTGCAGCCTGGGAAACAGCACCTCAGATAGCTCTGAGAGACTGCTCCAAAGAAGCAGTGGGGGAAGGTCAGTATGTAAGATTTTAATGAAGGGAGAGTTTAAAATAATCAAGTCCTTACTTTCAAAGGGGCTTTCTGCTAGTCACGAGGAGCTGATATCACCATAAGGGATTTAGTGCTTTTCTAGATATGAGGTGATGCAAGGATTGGGATCATGAAACCAGTTCCTAAAACTATCTCTCTAAAGACCTGTGCCACCAGCTTCCCTGGAGCACAGAGTGCTTCACTCTCCACCCTGAATTCCCTTCAGGGTGTGTTGAATGTTGGCAGCTGCAGCAGCAAAGGGTTCAGTCTCTGCAGGAGCAGATGGCAAAGCCCTTGGCAACCACCAGTTTATAGTTGACAGGTGGATGGATGGATGGGTGGGTAGATAACATGTTCTGGTTTCCTGGACAGCGTGTCTCTTTCTACCATATCGATAGAAAGAGATAGGAACTGGGTCTTATGATATATGAGCCCAAGCCCTGATTCTGCCACCAACTATTAGATGACCTGGGACATTTTCATATCCCTGGGGCTTCCCAGGTGGCTCACAGGTTAAAGCGTCTGCCTCCGATGTGGGAGACCCAGGTTCGATCCCTGGGTCGGGAAGATCCCCTGGAGAAGGAAATGGTAACCCACTCCAGTATTCTTGCCTAGAGAATCCCATGGACAGAGAAGCCTGGTAGGCTATGGTCCATGGGGTCGTAAAGATCAGACATGACTGAGCGACTTTACTTTCACTTTCACTTTATCAGCCTTCATTTCCTTTTGTGAAATTGAGAAGTGCATGATTCTTAAGGTCACTTTTAGCTCAAAGCATTCATGATCTAACTGTACCAGGAGTCCGAATTCTAAAGAACAAAGGTACGAGAGATCTGACATGTTGGCTGCAAACGTCATGTTCTGAAAAAGGAAACCCAATAAGTGCTGAGATTCCTGGCAAGTCTGGCCCAGATTCCTCACGTGCTTTTTTGTGAGAATAATTTCTAACCTCCTTAAAATACTCTGACAGGCTCAGGAAGCAAAGAAAGATGGATCTGAGGAAACCTGCCAGTGGTAAGAGTTCACATCACTCCAACCAAAAGCCGTGTAAAACCCTAGGGGACTGATGAGCTGTTTGAAAACAAGCACTGATGGAACAGATTGTCCAGAAAGATAGAAACACAGAAACATCCTTGCTGCCTTCACTGATTTCAGACAATGGCCTCATGTGACTGTTGCTGGGGAGGCAGGCTGGAGAGATGGAGGGGAGCATCAGGAGGGCCCCAGTGGAGCCGGGGGATGATCCATGCATGGGATCAGCAGAAAGTCACATAGTCTTTTGCATTATTATCTGTGATAATTCACATGGATGGGTGGATGGATGGATGGATGGATGGGTGGGTGGGTTGATGGATGAATGGATAGATGGATGGGTGGATGGATAGATGGATATGTGGATGGATGGGTGGGTGGATGGGTGGGTGGATGGATAGATGGATGTGTGGATGGATGGGTGGGTGGGTTGATAGATGGATGGATGGGTGGATGAATGGATGGGTC